>CM046374.1:30103345-30167427 GCA_025413025.1 Ficus hispida
TTCCTTCTAATTTAAAGAACTTGAAATCAAGGATGCAAAATGCTCATTGCAAACCGTATAAGTGGGATCTGCAAAGACTCTCCTCTCTTCAAAGCTTACTACTCCTTGAATTTGAAATTGAAGGAGGGTGATTCATTTCCAGAGGAAGGCTTCTTCCAACCACTTTGACTTCTCTCTCTATCTTTGGCTTTGAAAATCTTAAACCCTAAATGGAAAATCCTTTCACAACCTCATCTCCCTTCAAGCATTGCGAATTCCTCTTGCAAAGATTACAGTGCTTGCCAGAAGAAGGGCTGCCCCTTTCTCTTGCTCGTTTGCAGATCTATGACAATCCTCTGCTAAAACAACGATCCAGAGAGACCAGGGAAGATTGTCCAAAATTCAACACATCCCCTATATAGAAATCGACGGGAAAAAATATGATAAAGCAACGCGAATTTTTGTCCCTCCTCATTCTCTGCATACTCCAATTTTCCCTTCAGTACTATTCCATTTGTTTTCTGTTCTGTTTTAATAAAACGTTTGACTTCCATTTTACTTTGCTTTTACGTGTGTTCCTTTTATGATTATTCTTCAATATTTCCTTGTTACTGTTTGGGCTTTTTCCATATGTGGTGTGATTTCTTGATAGAAGTTGATCAAAATTCATGGAAAAATAGAAAGTTTCATTGTTTCAGAAGTTTTCAACAACCCTTTCATATAGTTTTCTGAAATATTAATGTTCAAATGAAAGTATTTTCATGTTTGATCTAGCACATTTTCATATCTTAAATTGCAGACGTAGATTGAACACGTTGCCCAGGAAAAAAAACAACAAAAATCTAATTCATAACAGTTTCACTATAAGGTCTACAAGTAAACCAGGATTTTTTTTATCAGAAGACTTTTTTGTTGCATCCTGTCAAAGACAACTGTTTTAACAACTAGAGAGATTTTGAAATAATATTGTCCATCCTGTTTGAATGTATTGTCTTAATCATTTTCCTTTCAACCATCTAAATATAAAAAGGATAATCTTTAAGAAACTCAAATGTGAATAATGTCTGCAAATGTTCAAAACTAGCCATATGCAAGGATGCGAGAGAATGTCCTTTTTATTCTTCAAAGTTTACAGCACAACACTAACAGTCGAAATTTTATTTTATAAATATCCTTTTTGTTTTTGCTTAAGCTCCCAATCTACGATGTTACTATTTTTTTGGATAAGCAACATTACTGGTGCAGTACAAGTTAAGCACTTGGGACTTGGAAGAAGATTCCAGCTACAAGTTTAACACAAGGAACCTAGGAATAAAGTTGTATCTTCAGAGTTGTCAGACAAACATTCAGAGGTCAGATTTCTTTGCACAATCTTTTTTTTCACATAGGATCTCAATCTACCGTTACTGTATTTTTTACTTAAGCAGGTGCTTCTCGGAGTTGCAACATCATGGATGAACAAAGTTTTCCATCAAGATTTACCAATTATAATACAAGTTAAACATCTTCCAAATATTTACTAATTGTTCAAGTTACTTGTATGATACATTCTGAGAAAGAGGGTGATGAAGTTAAACAACGGAACAAGTCAACATTTTCAGAGAAGATTTATGCTACTAGGACATGTGGTGTGTGACTAGTTTTTTTTTAATTTAAAAATTAAAATCTGATAATTGTAACAGATATATATTTACTGGTATATACTTGTGTGTGTGTAATACATTTCATAACCAAATGGGACATACTCAAAGTAGGGCCCTTGGTCTTGTCGTCCATAGACTTACTATAGAACAGGGAAGATTGGCACAAAATTCAACACATCCCCAACATATGATTCGACTGGAAAAAATACGATAAAGCAACATGCATTTTTGTCCCTCCGTATTCTCACCGTGCTCCAATATTCTCCTCAGGTACTACAACATTTGTTTTTTGTTCTGTTTTAGTTAATAATGCTTGATTTCCAGATTATTTTGCTCTTACATGAGTTTCATTTAATGCTTGTTTTCTTCAATATTTCCATGTTTCTTGGAGACTGGTCTGGGTTTTGGTTTTCATATGTGGGTGTGAATTTTCTTGGAGCTAGTTTGAAGAAGTTGATCAAAATTCATTGGAAAAATAATATTATTGCATTATTTTGGAAGTTTTTAATAATTCCTTGTCATACTTTCTGAAATATAAATGTTGCAAATCAAAGTTCTTTAGTTTTTAATCTAATATACTCTCCAAATAGGCTATATGTGGATGATGTGCAGGAATAGATTGAACATGGTTAAACGACACTTAAATTTCAGGCAAAAAAAGTTTAGTTCACCTCTGCCGTGGCAATATTCGTTCTTTTTTCTGCCCCAAATCCTTTTAGATTATGTTAAGAAAAAGAGCGTTGGTGTCTTGCCACTGTGAATAGTTTTTGTAATATGGTTTATCAACTGTACTTTCTACTGCAGGTATTGTTAGCCAAATTTTACGTGCTCGGGCTTTCGAGACTAAGAGAATAAGGCAGTGTTATGATACTTTTTTGCTGTCTGGATTCATAATTGACTGACAATAATCATTGGTGATAGAGAGGGACAGAGAAAGATTTTCCCTAGATTCATCACACCCCAAGATAGAAATCTAAAGAGAAGACATATGATGAGAGCATGCTTCATTTCTGTGCCTCCCTAACTTCGCATTTTCGAATTCTCTCTTAGGGTAATTTTCTCCTTGTATTCTATTGTAATATATTATTGTTATCATTAGCCAAGAATACGTTTTGGAGAATTCTGAATCAATAGGGATGTAAAGCGGATGGCTGTCCATTACGACTCTGCAGGACAACGTTGAAGAAGAACATGTAAATTTGGCAAACAGATCTTTTTGTGAGGTGAAGTGTTTCGATTTTATCAAGATATGTTGTTCAATGTTGTCTTTAGATGTTGATATTGTGAACTTATCTTTGTTAGTTTTATATCACCAGAGTATGACACATTCATATCATGTTATAAATGATAGACATTCATTTCTCCAAGAAAAACCAAAAAGTGGAAATTCTATTTCATAACAGTTCACTCTATAAGATCTATAACTAAACTGGGATCTTGAGCTAACTTGACTTTTATGATGCATCTTGTCATAGACTACAGTTGTAACTACTACTGGGATTTCAAAATCAAATATGATTAATCTCCGCAGAAGTTTCAAAATCAGCCACATGCAAGGATGCGAGAGGAATGCCCATTTTTTCATCTTCAAAGTCAGCAGTACAAACATTCAGAGGTCAGAATTTTATTTGCATGATGTTCTTTTTATTTTTGCTTAAGCTCTCAGTCTTACCATGTTACTGTATTTTTTTCACTTCAACAGGGCACTTCTAGGAGTTGCAGCATCGTGGATCATTCAAATTGCTGACGAGATTTACCAACTGTTCAAGTTACTGGTATGATACATTAGAAAGAAGAGGGTGATGATATCGAAGCAGCAGAACATGTTAAGCATATTGGGGAAAGGATTCCGGCTACTAGGTCAGGTGTGATGTGTCACTAGTTCTTGCTTCCATTTGTTTTTTGTTCTGCTTTAATTAATAATGTTTGACTTCCATTTTACTTTGCTTTTACGTGTGTTCCTGTTTATGATTATTTCTTCAATATTTCCTTTTTACTGGTTTGGGCTTTGGTTTCCATATGTGGGTGTGAATTTTCTTTGATCTAGTCTAAGGAAGTTGATCAAAATACATGGAAAAATAGAAATGTTTCATTGTTTCAGAAGTTTTCAACAATCCCTTGTCATATAGTTTTCTGAAATATTAATGTTCTAAATGAAAGTTTTTTCAGTGTTTGATCCAACACATTTTCATATCTTAAATTGCAGACGTAGATTGAACATGTTACCCAGGAAAAAAAAAATTCTAATTCATAACAGTTTCACTATAAGGTCTACAAGTAAACCAGGATTTTTTTATCAGACCTGACTTTTTAGATGCATCTTGTCAAAGACAACTATTCTAAGAACTAGAGGGATTTTGGAAATAATGATTGTCCATTCTGTTTTGAATGGTATTGTCTTTATCATTTTTCTTTCAACCATCTAAATATAAAAATGGATAATCTTTGAAGAAACTCAAATGTGAATAATGTCCGCAGATGTTTCAAAACCAGCCACATGCAAGGATGCAAGAGGAATGTTCTTTTATTCTTCAAAGTTAGCAGCACAACACTCACAGGTCAAAATTTTTATTTGTAAAATATCCTTTTTGTTTTTGCTTAAGCTCCTGATCTTACCATGTTACTGAATTTATTTCGATTAAGCAGGACACTTACTAGGAGTTGCAGTACAAGTTAAGCATGTTGGGACTTTGGAAGAAGATTCCAGCTACAAGTTTAACACAAGGAACCTAGGAATATAAAGTTGTACTCTGCAGAGTTGTTAGACAAACATTCAAAGGTCAGAATTTTCTGTGCAATCTTCTTTTTGTTTTCATGTAGGATCTCAATCTTACCGTGTTACTTTATTTTTTCGCTTAAGCAGGATACTTTCTCGGAGTTGCAACATCAAGGATTGAACAATTAGTTTCCATCGATATTTACCGATTAATAATACAAGTTAAACGTCTTGCAAATATTTACCAATTATTCAAGTTACTTGTATGATACATTCTAAGAAAGAGGGTGATGAAGTTTAAACAACAGAACGAGTCAAACATTTTCAGAGGAAGATTTATGCTACTAGGACATGTGTGGTGTGTGACTGGGTTTTTTTTTTTATTTAAAATTAAAATCTTATAATTGTAACATGAATATTTATTTATGTGTTGTATATACTTGTGTGTGTAATATATTTCATAACCAAATGGGACATACTCAAAGTATGGCCCTTGGTCTTGTCGTCCATAGACTTACCATAGAACAGGGGAAGATTGGCACAAAATTCAACGCATCCCCAACATATGAATCGACTGGAAAAAAATATGATAAAGCAACATGCATTTTTGTCCCTCCGTATTATCACCATGCTCCAATATTCTCCTCAGGTATTATAAAACATGTTTTTTTTTTGTTCTGTTTTATTTAATAACGTCTAATTTCCAGATTATTTTGCTCTTACATGAGTTTCGTTTTATGTTTGTTTCTTCAATATTTCCATGTTTTCTTAAAGACTGGTTTGGCGTTTGGTTTTCATATGTGGGTGTGAATTTTCTTGGAGCTAGTTTGAAGAAGTTGATCAAATTTCATTGGTTAAATAGTAATATTGCATTATTTCGGAAGTTTTCAATAATTCCTTGTTATACTTTCTGAAATATAAATGTTGCAAATCAAAGTTTCTTCAGTTTTTAATCTAATATATTCTCTCCATACAGGCTATATGTGATGATGTGCAGGAATAGATTGAACATGGTTAAACGACACTTAAATTTCAGCCAAAAAAAGGTTAGTTCACCTCTGCCGTGGCAATTTCTGTTTCGTTCTTTTTTCTGCCCCAGATTCTTTTAGATTATGTCAAGAAAAAGAGCGTTGGTGTATGGACATTGTGAATAGTTTTTGCAACAGGGTTTATCAACTGTACTTTCTAGTGCAGGTATTGTTACCCAAATTTTACGTGCTCGGGCTAAATTTCGGGACAAAGAGAATAAGGCAGTGTTATGATACTTTTTTGCTGTCCGGATCCGTAATTGACTGACTATAAATCATTGGTGATAGAGAGGGACAGAGGAAGATTGGCCCTAGATTCATCACATCCCCAAGATAGAAATCTAAAGAGAAGACATATGATGAGAGCATTCTTTTCCGCATTTTCTAATTCTCTCTTAAGGTAATTTTCTTCCTTTTTTTTTCTATTGTAATATATTATTGTTACCAATTAGCTAAGAATACTTTATTTTCAGACTGATTTGCTCTTACGTTTTAAAGAATTTTGAATCAATAGGGATGTAAAGCGGATGGCTGTCTGTTCTTTTTTCTGCCCTAAATCCTTTTAGATTATGTCAAGAAAAGGGATGGTATCTTGTCACACATTGAATAGCTTCTGTAATTTGGTTTATCAACTGTACTTCTTTCTACTACAGGTGTTGTTAGACAATAATTTTATGTGCTCGGGCCAAATTCCAGGATGTGTTACGGTACTTTTTGCTGTCCGGATCCATAACTGACCAAGGATTAATCAATGGTGACATAGAGGGACAGAGGAAGATGACAAGATCATTCTTCATTTTTGTCCCTCCCTATTAATCTCAGTATTTTCCAACTCTCTCTTAAGGTATTTTTGTTCATGTTTTTCGATTGTTGTATATTTTTGTTTCCATTTAGTTAAGAATAATCTATTTGCAGATTGAATTTTTCTTGCATTGAACAACATTCGGAATCTATAGGGACGTGACGCGAATCTATAGGGAACAACATGTAAATCTGGTAAACAAATCTTTCTGTGAGGTGAGTTGTTTTCATTGTGTCAAAACACGTTTAATGTTGTTTTTTGATGTAGATATTGTGAACTTCTCTCTGTTAGTCTTTGTGTCCCCAAAGTATGAAACATGCATATCATTTAGCTACAAAACAAAGTATGTAGACATTCGTTTCTCCAAGAAATATCCAAAATGTGGAAATTCAAATTCATAACAGTTTCACTAGACGGTCTATATGCAACTTGTAATAGACACTGTTGTAACTACTAGATGGATTTTGGAAAGAATGATTTTCCATTTTGTTTTGCATGATACGGTCTTCACTATTTTGCTTACTCTCATATAATTAAAAAAAATGGATATTATTAGAAGAAACTCAGATGTAACTAATGTCGGCAGATGTAAGTCAGCCACATGCAAGGAAGCGGGAGGAATGTCCTTTTTCCTTCTTCAAAGTGAACAGAACAACAGTCAGAGGTCAGAATTTTATTTGTGTAATGTCCTTTTTGTTTTTGCTTAGGATCTAGATCTTACCATGTTTCTGTATTTTTTTGCTTAAATAGGACACTTTCTAGGAGTTGCAGCATCATGGAATGAACAAGTTTCCATCGAGATTTACCGATTCTTAATGCAAGTTAAACATCTTGCCAATATTCAACAATTATTCAGGTAACTGGTTTGGTACATTCTAAGGAAGAAGGTGATGAAGTTCAAACAACAGAACAAGTCAAACATCATGGGATGAAGATTTCAGCTCCTAGGACAGGTTTGGCGTATGCTAGTTTTTGCTTCAATTTTTGCCCTTTGGCTGGCCAACGGATTGGGACAGTTTTGAATAATAAGCAGAATTACTGGCGGGAGTTATTTAAGCAGCAGTTGATAAAGCAACTTTGATCTTCATCAGGATTTTTCCGGAACATTTGAACCGTGCTTATCTCTTGTAAGTTGTAAGAATCATGAACCGAAGGCCGATCTAGAAATAGTACTTCGTATATTATGTGTTGAAATGAGAATGGTACTCAAATCACTTCTGTACCAACGAGTTTCAATCTAATCTCACTGAATTCCCAAACTTCCACTCTCGACCTCCTAGGTAAATATGCACTCTTTTTCCCGTTCAGTCTTTTCCCACTGGGTTTTGGCTGAAAAGTTTTTAATGAGGCATATTTGGAGATGCAATCAAAGTTAGAGTCTTGGCTCTCACTTTTGAGATCATCTCCCGTCAGTTTGGGTTTCGGGTTGATGAATGGATATGTTTTTTTTTTTTTTAATTAGGTTTGTTCTTTGCCTGCCTGCGTGCAGTTTATCTTTTTAGTCCATGTGCGTGCTTTTTGTTTTATTTTAATTTCTCCTGTAAACATCTTTTTTGTATTTTTATTTTTTAATAAAATTTTAATGGAATGGGAAAGTGATGAGGGTGCTAGAGGGGTGCCGACCTAGTCGGGATGTCTTGATGCACCTGCTGATTCCTGTTGCCGTCATTCATTTAAGAAAAAGATTACCACTCAAATCGTTGTGTATGCGCAAATGTGGTTTCTCTTGTTCAGCCGAAACTTAACCTACTGTATATACTCTGCTGAAATTGTTGTTCTCTTTCTTCATCTGAAATTTATTATTTTTTATTTCGTTGATGTTTAAAATTTTTGTCTCTTGTTCTCTTGTAGTATTTTCGAACTTTATATGGTTCGTTTCCAACTATTAGAATCCATTTTGTATTCGTTTGTTACACTGCTTTCCTTTACCCTCTTTAGCAAACAGTGTTGCTTCATTTTCAACTCACTTTTCATTGCAGAATAATGCTCTCAACCAAGTTGAAGGGATGACAAAAAAATCTCCATATATGTACATATATACATATATATATATATAGCATATGCACTAAGAATTTGTTGCAAACCTAGTTTATATATATAATTTCAAAGTGTGGAATTCCAAACTCAAAATGACTGGAACAGCCAAAATCTGTCATGCCTTTGCACAAATTAATAATCTATTTTATCTCTCTTTAGCCTTGTCCAAGTTGATTTCTAAGTGTCCCAGATCATCACAACAGCAATAACCCCGATTCCAAGCAACACTGCCAAAAACTTGAGAAAAGGTGTGTCAACACGAACCGTCTTCTGAGGGGTATAGCCCTTTGCTAGAAGGTGGTTTATGGACACATAGATGAACACCCCACAAGCCAATCCCATAGATATCGTGAAGATCCAATCCGCCACGGGACCTTGTGTCGTGGCGTCAATTATGATCCCAATCACCACACCAATAGGACTTGAAATGGCGAATGCAAAAGCATAGGCTGCACATGACAAGAAAGGACGGTTCGGGATCATCCTGAGGAGGGCGATTCCCATGGCAATGGCTGCAAATATCTTGTGAAGAGAAATAGTCCATAGAGCCTTCCACGCGTCGGCCTTTGTCTTGGCAACTCCGATGGCGATTCCCTCGAAAAGGGAGTGGAAACATAGAGCCACAATCAACAGGACACTGTCTCCAAATGAACTAACAGTTGCGACACTAGCAGCTGGATTTGCATGGTGGCTATAATCATGGCTCTGTTAAGAAATATAAAGAGAGAATCTCATTAAAATTCATGTAATCATATAAATTAGGACTATTCTCATATATCCCCTGAAATTAGGGTGTTCCTGAATTTTGAATTAATCCCACTTAATTTCATCATAATTATAGTTAAAAACAAATACAAAAAAAAAATCAATTAAATATAGTCATATAATCTTTTTTTATTTGTTGTTATCTTAACAGAGTAAATTTAAAATTCAGAGCGATAATGAGAGTTTTCAAATTTAATAAGTATGGTGAGAACTACTTTAAAATTCAACAATACAAACAAGAATAATCCCTATAAATTATTATGCTATGTTGAGATATTACACTCCTAAATAAACAAAAACAAAAAATAAAATAAAATAAGTATTACACACCTGAAAGTGGCTTTGTGGAGTTCCACCGTTTTGTCCGACCTTTGCCTTCTCAACATTACCTGCAATTATGAACGAATCAAGTGAAAAACAGATTTTAATGTGACATCGATATATACATACATATAACATGATTTTTAAAAACTATATATATATATATATATAGACCATTGGAAAGACAGTATCTTTTTCTTCAGCTCTCTGACTCATTGCAATTAAGACTAATTAATTAGTCTGTTGACCCTTATGTTGTTTACATTTACAATAAAGATTGGGTTTAAACATTATAAGTTCTTTAGAAACTTAGTTGAGCATGAAAATCATAACAAAGAATCCTATTCTCCCAATAGTTATATATCAAATAATTTATCAAAAATTAAAATAGTTATTTATCAAATAGACCAGTAAGGGGTAAAAACATGAATTTTTCATCGCTTAAACTTTTCATATATTAGCAAAATAACACCCAAAATAGACAAATATACTCATCAAACATCCCTAAACAAATCTATTTTCTCCAAAACAAAGTCGCCTCCCAATAAAACAAAGGAAAACAGAGAAACCTTATATCTGATAGAGTAATACTAGATACCAACTCCAATCTTAGTCCCTGTTTGGTGCTTCGAATCATAAATTGTAATTCAATTTTTGTTTTTTTTTTTTCCTGAAAAGTCAACCTCAGTTTTACTATTTACAGTTACTATTATAGTTTTGTAACTCATACTTTAAACATCTATAACTTTACATATACAAATCCAAATAAAATAATTTTTTTTATAAATTATATAGAATTTCGAGAAAAAACAAAACAAGCTCCATATTGATTTTTTTTCAAACACATTTCAAGTTTTTATACTTTTTAACTCCAGCAATTCAATTGCCTCACCAAACACACAATTCAATTCAAACTCAAATTCTATAATCCAAACCTTAACACCAAAAACATGCTTAATTTTTAAGTATTAACTCAGATAACGGTGACTTGTAAAATTGTTACTAGTAGACAATCTTTTAATTTTAAGTACTTTTCTCAAAACCAAACTTGCCTTCAAATAAAACACAAAGGAAAACAAAGTTATCAAATTGTTACTAGTAGACACAATCTTTTAATTTTAAAAACTTTTTTCAAAAACAAACTTGCCTCCAAATAAAACAAAGGAAAACAAAGAAACCTTATATCTGGTGGAGTAAAACAAGATACCAACTTCATTCTTAATGTTTAAGTGTTAACTTAGATAACAGTAACTTATCATATTGTTATTAGTATTGTTATTAGTAGATACAATCTTATAATTTTAAAAACTTATCTATTAAAAAAAATACATAGCACCACGTAGATTGATACTTATACTAAAATTGGGGTCCAAAATATTTTTATCTTTTTTTTTTTTTCAACACAACACGACATAAATCTCACCAACCTTGAACCTCAACATCTTTTAATTATAAAAACTTATCACTAACAACTTATATATCACATAACTTGATATTTAGATTAGAGTTGATATTCAAAATTTTTTTCTTTTTCTTTTTTTTTTTTCCTCAGAAAACAACACAATAAAACAAAACCGACCTACCTTGGACCTCAAAGGACCTCAAAATCTTTTAATTTCAAAGACTTATCAAATAACAACTCATAGTTTTTTTTATCAGAAACCAAACAGAAAACAACACAACAAAACAAAACCCACCTACCTTGGACCTCAACATCACCACCACCACCATTCTCCTTGGCAAACACATGGGAAACGACACAATCCGCCAGCAAAGTAAGCAGAAACCCAACACAAGCCAACATGAACGCGAAAGGGTACTCCTTCGTCGTCAGATCCCTAAAAGTGTCGTTTGTGTCGCTGAGAAAGTGCATCAGAGCCGTGCCCAGAAACACTCCTCCGGCGAACTGCGTCCCCAACACCAAGAACCGCTCGTCCCACTTGAAGAAGTACGGCGACAAGCCGCCGACAAAGGTTCCTACAAAGACCAGAATCAAACACCATATTTTGGTCCGTACTAGGACCTTGGAATGGAGGGAAGGGGAGCGTACGACGCCGTTTTGTTCGTCGTTGTCGTCGTGGTGGCCGCTGTAGGCTGAGGAGTAGAGAGAAAAAGAGAGGAGGAGAGAGAAAATGAGGAGGAGAGAAGTGGGAAGACGAGGCATTTTGAAAGGGTGGAAATTAATGGGGTTTGATGTTTTGGTTTGGGTTGGGTTTTGGTATATATTTTGGTTTGGTTTTGGTTGGAGTTGGTCGGATTCGTACTACATTAGAGAAGATGAAGAGAGAGAAAGAAGAGATAGAGAGAGGAGAGAGAGTGCTGTACATAAGAAGACAAAAATGGAAACATGTGTTTGTACTGCACAGGTTTGGAGTGTCCTGGTTTAGATTCCAATTGAGAGTTCATTACCACGCTCTGTTTTTTGCGTGGCTTTGTAATTTTCTGTGGTAAGAAATTGAAAAAAAAAAAATTACCTAAACAAAATTGTAAAAATTTGATGATTTTAAAGGAAAATTACTTATTTAGTATCTAAACTTTTAAGTTTTTACAACTTTGATCCCTTATATTTTTTATACTTAAAATATCCTTAGACTCTTAAAATGTTGTTATAATAATCATTTCCGTTAATTTTGAGACGAAATCTATTAGTAATTTTGTCAAAAAATAATACTAATTAGACGATTTCATTTAAAAATTAACAAAAATAACTACTACAACAACGTTTTATTTATAAATATTTTAGGCTCCTTTTTCATAGCTAGAATGTCTCCAGACTATTGAAATCTTACTATAATAGTCCTTTTCGTTAATTGTTGAATCAAATTCATTAGTAATTTAGTCAAAAAGTGATGTTAATTAATGGATTCCATACAAAAATTATCAAAAATGACTATTACAGTAATATTTTGATAGTTTAAAGGCATTCCAATTAAATAAAAAAAAAAATCAGGATCAAAGTTGTACTCAAAAATTTAAAGACCAACCTAATAATTTATCCTTTAAAATATTTAAATTAAATAATCATGAAAGGTAATTTTTATTAGGTAAACATTCATTTTTTTAATATTGAAGACGACTTTTAGGTAAATAATCATTTATTAAACGAAAAAAAAAATCAATTGTCTGAAAATTTTATTATTTTCTAATTTTTATTATAATTGTATTTATTTTGAAATCATATTATCTATTTTAATATTTACTATAAAAATATTTCGACAAAAAATATATATTTGCACTTTTTCTTGAGTTCATTAAACTTGTATTTTTGTAAATGGTTTGAATTCACTCTTCTACATGCGAAATTTTTTGTGACAAAGAATAGATGTCGGTATTGATGTTTATTAATGTTTGATTGTATCTAAAAGTCATACTAAAATTAAAAATAAAAAGTTAACAAAATATTATAATTATAAGTAAATGACAGAACGAAATTTACATAGTTTAAATAGAGTTTTTTTTTAATTTTTTAATTAATTAATTAAAAAAAATTTGTACTTTACAAAAGGATATATGAAGGATAAGACAGTTGTCCAAAGTGATTGTAAATATTGAATTGGAAAATACCTCTTAGTCTTAGGAGGGAAGGGCTATTCGTACTCAAAAATTATTGATTTGAAATTTTAATTAATCACAAACGACAATAACAATGTGCTAAGCTCAAGTACATGTCAACGAAATTGTTGCACTCTTATTATCACGAAATCATTCAACATTGCTTTTCAAAATAATAAAAGGAGTATTCATGAATACATTTTCTTGTTAATTATAGGATTCTTATCTGGATGATTATATCTATTTGACCAAACTTGCCCCTTTCTCATTATCAAATAATAGTATTTGTATTATAAAACTGCAAATTTTATGATGTCCCTTCAACAACCAAAAAAAAAATACTGTAAAAATTTCATGATTTTAATGAAAAATTACTCATTTAACAGAAATTACTATTATAACAATATTTATTTTATAAATATTTTAGGATCCTTTTTCATACCTGGAATGCCTCAAAATTATTAAAATATTGTTATAATAGTTCTTTCCGTTAATTGTTGGAAAAAATTCGTTAGTAATTTAATTAAAAAGTAATGTTAACTAATGTATTTCGTATAAAAATTATCGAAAATGACTATTATAGTAATATTTTGATAGTTTAAAGGCATTCTAACTATAAAAAAAACAATCAACATCAAAGTTGTATAAACTCAAATGTTTAGAGACCAACCTTTAATATTTTTAATGACAAAGAATAAATAAAGGTATCGATATTTATTAATGTTCGATTGTATTTAAGAATCATACTAAAATTAAAAATAAAAAGTTAACAAAATATTATAAGTAGATGACAGAACGAAATTTGCATCATTTAAATAATTGTTTTTTTTTTTTTTAGCCAAAAGGATATATGAAGGACAAGATAGTTGTCCAAAGTGGTTGTAAATATTGAATTGGAACATACCTCTTAGTCTTTGGAGGGAAGGGCTATTGGGACTATGAATGATATATTTTAGAGTTTGTGGTACTCAAATATTATTGATTTGAAATTTTAATTAATCACAAACGACAATAACAATGTGCTAAGCTCAAGTACATGTCAACGAAATTGTTGCACTCTTATTATCACGAAATCATTCAACATTGCTTTTCAAAATAATAAAAGGAGTATTCATGAATACATTTTCTTGTTAATTATAGGATTCTTATCTGGATGATTATATCTATTTGACCAAACTTGCCCCTTTCTCATTATCAAATAATAGTATTTATATTATAAAACTGCAAATTTTATGATGTCCCTTCAACAACCAAAAAAAAAATACTGTAAAAATTTCATGATTTTAATGAAAAATTACTCATTTAACAGAAATTACCATTATAACAATATTTTTTTTTATAAATATTTTAGGATCCTTTTTCATACCTGGAATGCCTCAAAATTATTAAAATATTGTTATAATAGTTCTTTCCGTTAATTGTTGGAAAAAATTCGTTAGTAATTTAATTAAAAAGTGATGTTAACTAATGTATTTCGTATAAAAATTATCGAAAATGACTATTATAGTAATATTTTGATAGTTTAAAGGCATTCTAACTATAAAAAAAAAAAAAATCAAGATCAAAGTTGTATAAACTCAAATGTTTAGAGACCAACCTTTAATATTTTTAATGACAAAGAATAAATAAAGGTATCGATATTTATTAATGTTCGATTGTATTTAAGAGTCATACTAAAATTAAAAATAAAAAGTTAACAAAATATTATAAGTAGATGACAGAACGAAATTTGCATCATTTAAATAGTTGTTTTTTTTTTTTTAGCCAAAAGGATATATGAAGGACAAGATAGTTGTCCAAAGTGGTTGTAAATATTAAATTGGAACATACCTCTTAGTCTTTGGAGGGAAGGGCTATTGGGACTATGAATGATATATTTTAGAGTTTGTGGTACTCAAATATTATTGATTTGAAATTTTAATTAATCACAAACGACAATAACAATGTGCTAAGCTCAAGTACATGTCAACGAAATTGTTGCACTCTTATTATCACGAAATCATTCAACATTGCTTTCCAAAATAATAAAAGGAGTATTCATGAATACATGTTCTTGTTAATTATAGGATTCTTATCTGGATGATTATATCTATTTGACCAAACTTGCCCCTTTCTCATTATCAAATAATAGTATTTATATTATAAAACTGCAAATTTTATGATGTCCCTTCAACAACCAAAAAAAAAAAATACTGTAAAAATTTCATGATTTTAATGAAAAATTACTCATTTAACAGAAATTACCATTATAACAATATTTTTTTTTATAAATATTTTAGGATCCTTTTTCATACCTGAAATGCCTCATAACTATTACAATATTATTATAATAGTTATTTCTGTTAATTGTTGGAAAAAATTCGTTAGTAATTTAATTAAAAAGTGATGTTAACTAATGTATTTCATATAAAAATTATCGAAAATGACTATTATAGTAATATTTTGATAGTTTAAAGGCATTCTAACTATAAAAAAAAAAAAATCAAGATCAAAGTTGTATAAACTCAAATGTTTAGAGACCAACCTTTAATATTTTTAATGACAAAGAATAAATAACGGTATCGATATTTATTAATGTTCGATTGTATTTAAGAGTCATACTAAAATTAAAAATAAAAAGTTAACAAAATATTATAAGTAGATGACAGAACGAAATCTGCATCATTTAAATAGCTGTTTTTTTTTTTTTTTTTTAGCCAAAAGGATATATGAAGGACAAGATAGTTGTCCAAAGTGGTTGTAAATATTGAATTGGAACATACCTCTTAGTCTTTGGAGGGAAGGGCTATTGGGACTATGAATGATATATTTTAGAGTTTGTGGTACTCAAATATTATTGATTTGAAATTTTAATTAATCACAAACGACAATAACAATGTGCTAAGCTCAAGTACATGTCAACGAAATTGTTGCACTCTTATTATCACGAAATCATTCAACATTGCTTTTCAAAATAATAAAAGGAGTATTCATGAATACATTTTCTTGTTAATTATAGGATTCTTATCTGGATGATTATATCTATTTGACCAAACTTGCCCCTTTCTCATTATCAAATAATAGTATTTGTATTATAAAACTGCAAAATTTTGTACTGTCCCTTCAAGAACCAAATATATATATATATATATATATATATATATACACACACACACTGTGCAAAATTTTGAAGTGAGGTCACCCGTATATAACCTTCTTTTTCGTTTTTTGTTTTTTTTTTTAATATTTTGTAATTGTCAAGGTGTCATGAAACATTTAAAAAAATGTCATGAATCATTGAAGATACTTTTTAATTGTTAAAAACAATTTTCTTTAACAATAAGGCAAAACAAATGATACTAGCATAAAAATAGTATAAATATAGTTGGGTGCTGCATATAATCTTAAATTTACATATTCAAAATCCTTGAGAAATTTACATAATAACATTCCAATCCAATGGTAGAGATTCATTGTACCTGGTCTTATTTTATGTAGAAAAACTAACTTAACTGTCAAATTTTTACCAAGTATACCCTTTGTTTGACTCACCAACTTTAACCTAAATACTTTAACTCAATTTTTATCTTTTTCTAAAAAATCAACTAATTTTTTGACTAATTTTTTTAAAATCAATCAACTCAAACCAGATTATAAGTTAAATTTGTATTTCGTCAAATGATATTTCCTGAATTGAATGCTTTTCTACCCAAAAAAAAAAATTGATATTTCCTGAATTTGCATTATAATTCAGTTCTTACCTAGCCCTCTTCCATTTAAGAAAGTACAATAGATAACCCACGAACTTTGCCTGGCGCGAGCGTGTTCGACATTGCAAAGAAAAGGCAAAAGACCAAAATAAAATTAAAATTAAAATAATAAAAGAGTTAATGTTGACACTCCGAATCTTATTAAAGGCTTCAAAGGTCAGTATTCAATCTTCAATCACCGTGCCACATCATCCACACTAGGTGGTGTTTGGTGAATGAGTTGAGTTTGAGTTGAGTTGAAATTTTTAAGTTTGAATAGTAATTTTTGTTGACTTTTTCAGAAAAGACAAAAAAAATTTAAAAAAAAAGACAAAAAACATGATGAAAAAAATACAGTTTAGTTTAAAATAAATAAAAATGCCAAAATGCCAAACAAACCCTAAGATTTTAATTTATTTTTATTTATTTCCCCTGATTTTATTTATATATTTATGCTAACGACAAGAATAACGTCAAGAAAACGACATCATGTCGGAAAACGATAACAACGGAAAAAACGGCATCAGAAATTCAGACTAAATTCCATTTTCCTTTACAAGTATTTAACTCTAGTGCATCATGGGAATGGACGATTGGAAATGAATTGTAGGTTTTAGATAGATCATGATCCTGATCGTTGACCCAAAATCAGCAAAAAATGACAGTATAGTAAACGAAAAGGTGGACCCACAATTATTCTTTTGTCTTTGCGTGAAGTTTTGCTTCAAACATTTTGATCCTGATTGGATTCCCCTTCATATTCTGTGTAAAAATGGAGAGAAAATGATAGCCAAACAAACAACCAAGTGACCAACTATTAAAGAGGAAAACAATTGACCAAAAAATTCGAAGAGGGAAATCACTGATTTTAATTATTTATAACTAATTTGAGACTCCGTTTCGATATTATTTTTAATTATTGTTTTAAAAAAAATGTGTTTTTTCCACAAAAATTTAAATTTATTTTTCAAATTTTATGATTTAAATACGGGCTTAGTTTTTATTGCTGTCATATTTGTAGTTACAATAAGGAAAAATTATTATTATTATCAACAAAATAACTTTTGCTTATTATGATCACCGCCAATAATTCGTTACTATTATGTGATAATTAGTAAGTGGTATAAAAAAGTTTTTACCTTGCATATTCGTATTATAAGAAAGACCTCTTTCATGAGAATCGGATTTAAGAAATGTTATTGAGGCAATGAAATAGAAAAAATTTCCCTTTTAAGAGCAAATTTAAACAAAAATTCTAATCGATAAAGTAGGTGGCACCGTGGAATTGCGTAGAAGCAGGAGCAGAAGAGGTAAGAGGATGAGAGGGACGTGCATTGAAAAACGACATTATTGAGAGAAACGACAAGAGAGCGAAGACAAACATCAGCATAAAAATGAGAAAAATGCATGACATCAAAATGAATACGACAGAAATTGAACGATTATTTATAATATACTTAAACATACTATATCCAAGTAAACTAACAGGCTAATAAACAAATGATAATAAATCAACTAGAATACAACTAATAAAATACGACATCAACATGCAATATATACAACAATTAATAGAAAACGACAACGAAATGTAAAACGACGATAATTAGAAACGACATCAAAGAACAAACGTGATAAGAAAAAATAAGACAACACATAATTAGGCAATTCACTTACATACCTGTCGTTTAGAGGAGAAATTAAAAACGACACCAAAGTGAAAGGGCCGAGCAAAGATTGAGAAACGGCACTAAACTAAAATGAGGACACCAAAGAAACGACAAGTGAACCAAACGACGACAAAATTTAATTCCTAATGGGAGAACAAACTCGAAAAAAATCATGAAAAGCAACAATAGCGTGAACCTAATGGCAACGAAAAGAAAACGACAATAATTTTAAACTACACTAGACAAATCACGTGCACCAACAATGACAATAATTCACAAACGACAAGAACGGCCAACAGACGCAACAATTGTATCAACAAACACAGAAATATATTTGATGAACCACCAAAGCATATATAAAAATACATAAAATTAAGTATATCTTTTATATATGTGTGTGTGTGACGATAAGCTATATACATGTGTGACGACAAAAAATTAACAAGCGACGTCTATTCAAAACGAGGAAAAACTAAGAAACTGACGATAATTGATAGACCGCAATAAAATCGGAGAACGACATAAAAAGAGATAAAACGATGTGCATTTTAAAAAGAACGACAACAAACTCAGAAGGATGCCAACATTAAACGGCTATACAGCATAAACAATAGAACGACAACAAACAACGAAAATACAGAAACTACAGTGACAATAAAACGACAATAAACTCTAAACATTATTCTTTTCCTTCTTTTTTGCTAAACAGATATAATTGATTACTATATCTCAATATAATTTCAGTGCTATACCCACAACCGGAAAGAAGTTTAGTAGTACGTTTCATTCAAAATTCCATTGTAATTAATCCAAGTAGAAATAGCTCTTCTATTCACAATAACACAGAGAGAAAAGAAACGTGCATTCTTGCATTAAACTTTGTCCATTCAGAGGGTGGAAGATGAGTAGGAAGGAAATTTCCTTCATTGTAAACCAAAATTTCTCATTTCCATCAAAATAGAAGCAAAGAGTAAGAGTAAACTGACCCCATGAAAGAAGTTACAATTTCTCATGTCAGTCATTCAAAAAATAATTATTAACGACTCAAAATTTGGTCACTGAAATCGGCTTTCCCAAAGACAACAGAATATTTTGGCTCGATTTACTTCTAAAATACTCTGTTTTCATATATCACACCCTACAAATTGTTTAGTTGAGTCCGACATGATGTCATATTGTTTTCTGCTATGTGATTGAGATCATTCAACGTCTCCATAACCGACCTTGCTGTTTCTGTTCTTGCACTTTCCTGCATAAAATGATTGGTGACAAATAAAATAGGAATATGAAGTAAATGAAAACTGGAAGCACAAGGTTTTAACAGCTATGCAACAAGGTCCATCTCAATGGCTCCTAAATAGACCGTTACATGCATCGTAATCAAATCAGAACTTCAAATTTCAAGTCAATATGTATTGTGAAAAATAATTAAGCTTCAAAAATTAAAGGTACTTGTGTATTACCATGAACACTTGAACAGGAATCACTAATTTATAACTTAAAATGTAAGTTACTTAATAAATATTACCTCCGATGCTCTCTGCAACGTCGAATGAATTCCTCTGGAATATCGCAGCCCTCATTCACCAAGTAATAGTAATAAAATGAAATAAAATACATGCTGACTGAAAGATCTCGAAGTGGCAATAATCTTGAAGCCATAATAAAAGTTGCGCCACACAATGCGGATCTAGAATAAACGCAATTGATCAACAACATACCCTATAATGTTGTCCATTCTGATACCTAGTGGCAGCCTTTCCGAGCCTATATCGTACACAATGCTTGGTGTCCAATCTCTCCATAACAGGATCTACATACTGCACTTGCCAAGGCAAAGCAATACGATGTTGATGAATATTAGCACTAAAAAGAAAATACTGATCCACTCTAGGAAATAGGAAGTAAGAATTGTAATTTACCATATTTAAGTAGTCAGAATACACGATAATTTCATAATACTGAGCCAGATGTTCCAAGAAAGCATCAACTCCAGGTCTTTTAATTGTTTGCCAGCCCTTTTCTCTCTTCAAGTGCCAAGTACAAAACTTTGTTGTCAGCAAATTCATTAAGAAAAACTCTAAAAACATATTTGATAAGAGAACAAAACTAAGAGCTAAACATTTTGAGATACCATGAAAACGGATGCAAACATCTCCTAGAAACTACAAAACTACCTTGCATAAGCAGAAATATAATTGAGACCTGTGCAATCATGAAAATTTTAGTTCCATAATCAATTTTCAATCCTAGCATTACCGTCCAATAAGAGTACAGAAATGTCTCTTGCAGATCCACAACAAGTGTAAAAACGTGTCGCTCCATGGGTTGCAAATCTGGAAGCAGCTTTTCTGCATATGGCTCGGTATAACCCTACGAAGAAGCAGTAAGAAGTTGGTGGTTAGGACAAAGAAAAATGAAGTAAAATGGTAGAAACATGATCTGGCGGTTCTAACCACAGTGAAAAGATGCTAACCACAGTGAAAAGCCATGCAGGCATCCAAAATCTACGTTTATATAAAAAAAATAAAGCTATAACCTTTCAAAGTAAATCATTAGAAACTCATTGAAAGAAAATAGCACCTAAGTCACACTTACATCAAAAGCAGGGGCATCATCCGGCACTTTGTAACATGACGGTGCAGCTCGGAGATCCTTTGTCTTTTCCTCTATTTCTTCCAAAGAGTACGCTGCACATCAAAAAGGAGGTTCTCGAATTCCACCTTGACGCCTTATCTTTCACAACGCCAATACACTAAATCATTTATGCTAAGCTTTTATTCTACTTCCCGGCAAAATTTATCACATTTTCCCCCACAAACAACAAAAAGAACCCACTACTCCACAATCTGAAGTCAAATTCGAAACCAACACTTCCGTTCTTCAAGTAAAAGACACACACACACACACACACACACACACAACCAATATTATTAACGCTTTCTTAAAGAAAAGCACAGATTTTTATCACATTTTTACCTCCACAAGCAATAAAAAGAACCCGAAACTCCACAATCTAAAGCCAAATTTGAAGTTTCGACAAATTCTAGAAAATAGTAGAAAATAGAAATTGAACAACTCAGATACAGAATTAATCCAACACAACCAATATTATTAACCATTTCTTCATTTTTTTTTCTCATCAATTATTTAACAAAAGCTTAGAAATTCATCACATTTTACCTCCACAGGTAACAAAAAGATTAAAGTGAACTCGAAATTCCTGAGCTTGACATATTCTGGGAAAAAAAATTATTGAACAATTCAGATACAGAACTAAACCTAGGAAACAGGACATTTTCTAGGAGTTGCAGCATCATGGATTGACACAACTTTCCATCGAGATTTACTGATTCTTAATTCAAGTTAAACATCTTGCCTATATTTACCCATTGTTCAAGTTACTTGTTTGGTACATTGTAAGGTGGAATAGAGTGATGAAATTTAGACTGCAGAAAAAGTCAAACATTTTCATTTTCATAGGAAGATTTTTGCTACTAGGACATTTGTGGTGTGTTACTAGTGTGTGTTTTCTTTGATTTTTTTTTTAATAATTTAAAATAAAAATCTTATAACTATTACATGGATACATATATATATATATATATATGTATATATAAGTGTGTAACATGTTTCATATCCAAATTGGACATACTCCATACTCCAAGTAGTGCCCTTGGTCTTGTTGTCCATAGACTTTTTATGGGAAATCTGTAATCTCTACAATATTCCATAGATTGACGTCGTTTTTGTACTTTTATGTATTGTTGTCGGTTTTCAGTGACTTTGTTTGCTGATATTGATTTCGTTTCGTAAGTTTATTGCGTCTGTATCTTGTTCTAAACTTCTAATTCTTTTTTTTTTAGTTTTTTTTTTTTAGAGCCATGCCGTTTTTATACTGTTGTTGTTCGCTTTCCTCATTTGGTGTCGTTTCCAGGTACTCTGGTTTTTTCAGGTCATTGTTTCAAAACTTGTTATCGTTTTCATTTTCAGCTGGGGAAAAGCCAACTAAAACAGGGGTAAACGGTGGAGAGACGCAGAAATAAATTATTTATTTTTTGATTAAATTCAAAATTACCCCCAAACTTACACCCTTTTTCCATTAAAGGAATGCTACGTGTACTTGAGAAACCACTCCATTCACGCTCTCTCTCTGTAAAATTATCACGTGTCCCTACTTTTAGGAATGCTACGGATCGAAGATATTGGTTCACTGGAAAGGTGGTCATTTACTGGAGCTGTGCAACAAGGTGAGGTTTTCCCTCGCCTCAAGAATATTTATGTGGGGGTTATGTGGTAAATTGAATGTGGGACTACCAGCTGGTTGTTTATTTCCATCCTTGGAAACAATTTCAATTTAGGAATGTAAAGAAATGGTGACTGTATTTCCAACAAGTCGAGCAGAGATTAATTCCACATATCCCTCTCTTCGATCCATAAATTTAGTGGATTGTCCAAGATTGAAGTCATTTTGCGAAACGGGATTGCCCTCTAATTTAAAGCATCTTGAAATCTGGGATTGCCCGGTGCTCTTTACAAATGGAATCAATTGGGATCTGCAAAGACTCTTCTCTCTTCAAAGCTTAGATCTCAGAGGATGTGAATTTGAAGGACCGGTGGATTCATTTCCAGAGGAAGGGCTGCTTCCATCGACATTGACTTCTCTTAAGATTTGTTTCTGTAATAATCTTAAAACCTTAAATGGAAAATCCTTTCAGCACCTCACCTCCCTTCAACGGTTACACATTTGGTTTTGTCCAGAATTACAGTGCTTGCCAGAAGAAGGGCTACCCCTTTCTCTTACTCATTTGAGCATTGGCTTGTGTCCTCTGCTATATCAGCGATGCCAGAGAGGAACAGGGGTAGGTTGGCCCAAAATTCAACACATCCGCAACATATCCATTAACTACAAAGAAATATGATGAGGCATTATTATGCACTTCTATCCTTTCCCATTCTCAGCGTGCTCCAATTTTCTCTTCAGGTAACTTTTTTAGTTTTTGGTGATTAAAAAATTAACTTTGCTTCTATTCTATTGTGGGTGGGGTGGAGGAAATAAATGTCTTTCGTGGTTGTAGTCATAATTTAACAATAATTTCATATCTAATCTCATAAAAAAATTGTAAAGTTCAAATTCCCTCCTTCTCAATTCCTTATTTAAAAAAGAAACAAATATCTTTCAGAATTAATGATGTCTAACTCAAATGGGCGAGAATATCCTACTCTTAAGACTTAAAAAGAATAAAATTTTCTTATTTCTATGTATGTCTATTTCAATTAGTATTCTTTTTTGTTTCATTTAAATGTCTAAAAGTACAAGTGAATTTCAAGGAAAACAATGAAAAATGAACAAATAAAATATTTACCAAAAAAATGTACAACTTAAATGTGGTTCTTTATTTATTTTTCTTTTTTGTCCTTATTTTTGTTTTTTAATTTTTTATTTTTGCTGAATTCTAAATTTTTAGAAATCCATCCAAACCCCGTGACATCTCAATTGACATGCTGAAATGAAAGACGCCTAGCGCGCGTGGTCAGAAGTGAAAAGGGTGAGTGTTGTGGTCTTCTCCATTAAATACCAATGGGTCCCACTAAAAAAATTACTTCAACTGTCCTATTTAATAGATGTGGAGCTATGTTAGTGTTGTGGAGTCATGCAGAGATAGTTCTGTACGAGGCCAGATATCATAAAAGTAAAATAAAAATTATGTCAAAAATACAGTAATCCATACTAACCCTCAAACGACTTATGTTTTGCAGCATGTCATAGACTGACCTATGCTGTGACAAGTAGAAGAATTTTACCAAGCTAATGGCTCAGAAACTTTTGAAAGATACTTGCTTTTCGATTTTACTATAGACCGAATGGCTCTTCTGGGCGGGCAACCGTGTGACAACGCTACACCGAAAATGGCACTTTCTTGTAACGTGCTATGTGATTCTTCAAGGCACACTGAACAAAAAAAAGGTGGATGTGATTAATGTCCGCAGATGTTCCAAAAATAACCACATGCAAGGCTGCGAGAGGAATGCCTACAATATGTATTGTTGTCTTCTTCGAAGTTAACAGAACGACATTCATGTTGAAGAATGATTCAAAAGTAGTGGGTACACGTTTTGTGTCAATAAGTCCTAGCATCTAGGAAGTTTGTTTATTATTTTTATCTGATTTGTTTAGTGGTTATAGGAAGATGTTCACGTGCCTATTTTATAGCTATGTAGTTGAGATAATGGAGTAAAGCTAGTTTCTTTTGTAAGCCTATATATATGTCCCCTGTTGAATTTATGAAGTATCAGAGCAATTCAGAATAAAATTATTTCTTTTCTCTGTTTTTTTATTAGTTTCTAAAGAAAACTTTATCCTCTTCCCAACAATTCAAGGGTAAGAATTTTATTTGTGTATTCTCCTTTTTTTTTTTTTCCTGTTTGCTTAAGCTATGAATCTTATGATAGATTGTTCAAGTTGCCGTCAAGATTTACCGATTCTTGGGAAGAGTTAAGCATCTTGGGAAGATTTGCCAATTGTTCAAGTTACTAGTTAAGGAATTGTTGGCCACATGAATTCGTGACTCCATATTCGTGCATTTTGGTGAATGGTGCTCCAAGTGAAAGTGGTTCTTGTATGCTTCTTCTGTTTTTGATCTACTTCGTACTGTCTCTCCATGCAGACTATATATATGTCGGTGATGCTGCGTCAAAATCTTGATTTCGTTTCTGTAATTTTCTGTTCTGTATATAAAATGCAGGCAGAGAGAACATATTGAGAAAGTACATGAAAAGGCACAACTGATGAAGAAACGCTTAGTTTACCTATCGAGTTATAGCATCTTGCCATTGTGAATGGTAGTCTACCATACTTTCTCTTTCCATAATTTGTTGCAATTTGGTAATCAACTGCACTATTATTAGCCGGAGAAACCAATTCTGAAAGGCTGTCCATTTTGACTTTCTGCAGGGCACCAATGAAGAACAGCATGTAGAGTTAGCTTTGGTCGCATCAAGATAAGGTTTTCTCATTGCCCTTCTATTACAATCTTCATTTCTATGTTGTCCTTAAATTTGGAGATTCTGATATTCTCTGCAGTAGTATTTCACATCACCATATTATAACACTGATTTTATGCCGTACAAGACAAGCAGACAATAATAATAATAAAAAGCAGAACTTCTTTTTCGTAACAGTTTGTCTATAATAGGTCTATAACCAACCAAGATCTTAAGCACACTTACTTCATTAACTTATATTTAATGTCTTGTTAGACTGGCTTGTATTCCCCGACGAAGAGCATGGAAGATGGATAATCGAATATAAGAATGGATGCATAGATGATTGATATCTGCAGATGTTCGAATGACTCAAGAGAGGCTGCAGATGTTCGAATGATTGATATCTTTTACTCTAAGAGGGTTAGCCGAACAATGTTTAGAGGTTAATTCCATCATTTTTTTTTTCTTTTGCTTATGTTCTCAGTCTTGCAATGTGAGTTTGATGTGCCCTAAAATGCTTAACTAGGACACTTTCAAGAAGTTGCAGAATCATGGATCGTCAACAACGAAACTAGTTAGACATCTGGAAGATTTTGGCTACTATGCACTAACTTTTCTTCTTTTGGTAAGAAACTTCCTTTCAAAATGATGCCTTTTTACTTACGGGCCCTTTGTTAATTTTGTTGTTTGAACTCTTACTTTCTTATATATATATATATATATATATATATATATATTTTTTTTTTTTTTTTTTTTTGGCAGACACGAACTTTGGTGATTTGGCAGGGCCTGTTGTATCATCTTTCATCTTCAAATTTGATAAATGTACTTCCAAATTTTTGAATCATTTTGCAATAAACTTCTGAGAGCAAGAAATGACAAGGGAAAAGAGAAGAGAAGCAATTCTAACTAGAAGACATATAGGCAGATGTTTAAGAACACTTATGCCGTGATCTTCACTTCCATTGTGATTGCGTATAGAGCATGTTCATCTCTTGTAAGTAAGAATTACGAAACGAAGGTCGATCAAAAAATTTTAAGTTCCCCACACAATTGTAACGGTTTTTTGTCTGACATGTTTCTGCCGAACACTTCTTCTTGAGTTGATGGGAAAAGTTTCTGTTCCATGTATTAAGCAAAGCTTATTTCCCAGTCATGTAAAGTTGTTGTTTCACCTGTTCAGCTGAAATTTATCTACAGCTATTTTTGCTGAAATTGTTGTTTCTCTTGCTCGGCTAAGTTTTATTTTTTTTGGCTACTGCACTTCTTAAAGTTTTTGTGTTTATATATATATATATATATATATATATATATTTCTTTTCATCAATTACACAAAGTTAAAAGGATAATAACTATAAGTTTTTCCAGATCCTTACATGTTTCAAACGAGAGATTGATACTACTTGAATATTTGGAGATAATTGACTATAGGTTTTGTTAATATATTTGTTATACGTTTTTATAATGGGAAACAATTTTTTTAAAAAAAATTCATGGCAAGAAGCTATCTATGAAATTCTTAAAAATAAAAAATAAAAAGTAAAAAAAAAAAAAAAAAAAAAAAAAAAAAAACACAAACAGACCTAAGGAACATACGTTCTCTCGACCTAGTGTGGTAAGATGTGCTGAAGAAATTCAGGGATTAGATGCTTGCGAAAAGGGAGGTAGCTCTACAATGGAATAACTAGCTTATTTTGATTTTGACTTTGATTTTAATTTTTATTTTTTGGTTGAAAGTTGATTTTGATTTTAGCTATCGTGTCAATCACATGATTTCTGATGATGCAAATTGTTATGTTGTATTGAACAAACTAACTAGGCTGGTAGTGATGATTATGTTTGCCATTAGCACTCTGAAAATATGTCGGAAATTTGATACTTTTTTTTTTTTTTTTTTTTTTTTTTCGTTTTGCCGCTATTTGTATTATACATACCGTTTGGTAGAACCAAAACATCCAAGATACCAAATGTACAAGCAGAGGACAGAAGCAGTTGAGCACACCAAAATAACAAAAACGAGAAAACAAAAACACCGAGACGACAATAATTCAAGTAAAAAAGGACATGAATTAAGAAACAATAATAAAGTTAATGCTAGATTAAAAACGACACTAATAAGAAATGACGACATTAAAATTATGAGGTCAAGAATCGCCAAGAAAAACCACACTACCAAATGCTGGCATCAACATGTAAACGACAATGATCAAGGAAAAAACAACAACAAGTAAACAAACAAACGACAGCAATCTAAAAAAACGACAAACATATAGAAAACGACAACCATAAAATAATGACCGTCTCATTAAATGGGATGTGACAAAGGGAAACGGAGCAAAATCTAAATCTGTATATCAAAAACCGCAACACCTAAATGATCAACAAAACAACAGTTTTTTTCTCGGTTATTATTTATTATTATTAGTAATTTTTTTGACTAACAGAAACTAAAAAACGACACCAATATATAGATGGGACAGTAATAATAAATAGCAGGTGCCCCATTGTCATCTTTAGTGTAACGATCCGTTTATGTAGGCTGTTATGTTACAATTTAAACTAAATATTTACTTATAATTATTTAAAATACTTAAACTTGAGTACTGAAAACCTCGGACTGAAATTTTTGTTTTTATTAACTTATTATGAAAATTTTTATCACATACTTATCATATTTTAAAAAGATAATAATTTCTTATCATAAACTTCATTACTTATATACATATAACTATAAAATCTTAATACATGATAATATTAATTTTTAACATAATTCTGTGGAATAAAAATATATAGTAACTTACTTGCCATTCTTTAGACTTCATCCTTAGATTACTTATAAATACTATAAATGCTTTGACTAAAATAGATAAATCATAATAGTTTATCTAAAATGTTATATATCATAAACTTTATTATATAATATAATCTGAAAATTTATAACAATAATAATTTTTTAAAATAGTTTTTGTGAAATAATTTGTGTAGTGGTATTCGTACCACCATCGCTTGCTCAACATCTCCGTCTGCATTCGCCCCCAAGCAATATGTTACAAGTTACTTACGTACAGTATGAAAATAATTTATGAGCTTTCGCTTAGCAAGTACAAACATAGATCTCGCATTGCTTAAAAACATGAATGACATATGTAGATACATGATCCAATTATGGAATCTAAGACGTGGTCCAATTATATTCAATCATGGATGTCTTATTTTCTATTACAAACTTATTATCTTTCCTATTTGTGGGTCCCTATGTGTACGTACCGGGTGTGCATATCCCTCAAAAAATTAGAGCTTGCAAAGTCCCTAACAATTTTGAAAATAAATTTGGAACTTTAAACTAGTACATAACATAACATGACATGATCCTCTACTATCTGAAGAGAGGTTGGTACAACACTGTGATGTCCTAGAAATTCATAAACTTGATTCTTGAACTATTATCATGGATTTCCTTCATTAATATACTTCTAATGAATTATTTTAATGAATATCAAATTTATTCATCAAATTTCAAGATCATAAATGATTGTATATGTATCATCAGTATGATGATGTCGATGATCTAATAATGTTGAATTTCTCTATTTAAATGAGAAATTATAAATACATAAAAGATGAATTGAACGACATATAAATTTATATGGAAATTTATTATGTCGTATTAGAAGGATAAATGTTTATTTTGGGAAGAATCTCGATTTTTATTAGTAGGTCAATTTAATGATCTTAGTATTTATTTTGGTCATATCAATAGTTAAGTTTTGAGAGTATGATTGGGAAATTGATGTGTCACATAGCTATAAATAGAAAATGTATAATTAGGATTTATTCTTAGAAAATCCAAAGGTGGGAGATTGATCAAGAATTATACTTAAGTTTGAAATCAATAGTGTAGATTTTATGTTAAAGAATCCTAGGTAAATCAATGGTCAAGCTTTGGATAATAAGTGACCAATGAGAGCTTAATGTAAGGATTGGCGTAATGGAAGATCCAATGGATGAGAATAAGGATGATAACTTTTGATTAATGGTGGAAAAATTGGAAGAAAGTAAAACAAAATAAAATTGAGAATGCATAGGCGGGATCCGGATTTTTGTATCCAAAAGCAAGAATAAATTTGAACAAATAAGAAAAAAGGAAAGTGGTGCATGTATGCAACCTCATGTAAGAAATGACATGGTTTATTTTGACAAGTTGACCCAAATAAGTGACAAGTGAAAGTGACCCCTTGTCTCCACTTTGTTGAACAAAATTTTCAAACCAACTCCCTCCCTTTAAGTGGCGGCAATGAAGGGGAGAATCAGCCAAAAATTTTCCAATTTTATCCCTCAAAATACAGCTCCCTTAAGGTAAAAGTTGGCTAAAAACAAGCCCCTAACACCTCATTTTATTCTCACACAAGTTAAGCTCAAAAACTCTAGCTTTTCTAGCCATCACCAAGCTCAAAATAGAAAAAAGAACCACCAATACTATTCTCCATCTCCAACACCTCTCTAGCACCCTTCTCCCTCCATTTTCAAGCTCTAAGTAATCCCATTACCAAGTTCAAAGAAGTGTGAAACGAAGTTAGAGGATGTTTTACTAGAGGTAACCTAGTGGTATTCTTTGTGTTTTAGTCATTTTTGGAGAACTAAAGCGTGATGTTTAGTTATAATCTTAATGTTAGACTTTTGCTTACCTAGGAAAAAGTTTTAAGAAGAATTTTGGAGGTTCGAGATCTTAAAGGATCCACAGAGCATTTCGGTAAGATCTACGAACTTTGTTAAAGTTTATAGATATTGTGGTAATATAGCATGCATTAAAAACTTTGGTATGAAAAATAAATTATACGATAAGATTCTACAGAGGATAAGCTTCATTTTAGGCTTTGGAATCACTTGGTTTGCTTTTGTATGTCTAAAGTTATGTGCATTTGAAGTTGTGACACAAAACTAGAGAGAAAATGAACATCTGGGGTACAGTCTAGCCACGGGTTTTATGTACTCCGAACCCTTTAGCCTCAAAATTTTGGACTATAAGTTATAGATCTAAAAATTATATCATTTAAGCTTTCCAACAAGGTATCAAATGCCTTGAACGGATAAATGTACAGTTTTTGGTGAATTTTACAAATTTGGCTACGAACTGAAAGTCTTTACTGGAACCCTATACTAGCCATGGGTTCTGTATATTTGGGGTATGTAAACCATAATTTTTTACAAAACTGTTCTTATCATACAAAGTAGAGATTATAAGCTTTATAAAGACATATCTTTTGCCTAATTTGGACTTGTAAGTGAATTGTTATGATTTTTCTAAGCTTACCCATGAATCTGGACTTGTGGTATAAATGTGGGACCAACAGAAACAAAACCTAAGTTAATGATATGAAACACTAAAGCACTAAAGGAAATACTTTACCACTATAAAGTTTCGAGCTTCAAAATGAGATATTATACATTTAAAATGGATATGTACATAAATTTTAATAAATCATATAATATTGTATTGTAATATGGTAAACTGAGATTTTACTATAAGACACTTCGGAAAACGTCCATATTAATATTTGAAATCCTTGAAAGCTTAGAAAATAAATTATAAAAACAGAAACTAGATGCTTCAAGCTTTCTAACAAGTCATCAAATGTCTAAATCAGGATTATACTTAAATCTAAATAAATCTTACAAATTAAAATCCTACACCGACAAAACGATTAAACATTAAAATGTGATATAAGACTAAACTAAATAAGAATAAGTAAGCTAGTTAACGGTCCAAAAAGTGGAGTCGTTACAAACACCCTAACTTGTTTTGAATTAGTCTTAGACTTTAACTTAACTAAATTTGAATATGCCCAATGTCATACTCTAATTTAAAGATAAAGTCGAAGACTAATATTCCTTAATTATGAACTTATTAGTCATGATGTAATGGCATGACAGAAATTTAAAATCATGGCATAAATATAAAGGATGGCATTTATATAACATGTTAATAAAAGGTGTGGCAAGTATGTAAATATAACATTTGTGTGGTCGATAACATAATCACACGTGTGGCATATATGTGATCATAACATATCATGACAATCACGTAATTCATGGCATATATATTGTCACTTCATAAACATAGGCAAAACATTCCTAACATGGCATGTGCCTATTACGTAGTTTGAAAATAATAATAATTTTTTATTGTAAATGAGGTTTGTACTTATCTTGCCCACAGCAAAAACTTCCTTCTAAGCCACAGTCTAAAATTCCCTTCCTGAAATTTATCCAAGACAAGTATTAATTTATATACTCTTTGAATAACGTTAGTCCTAAATTCCCTTTCAAAAAGAATTTTAGACTTAATCTACATAAGCTATGGTTATGAGACTATGGTGTATTTCAAAATTTAAATCATATATTCATACTTAGAAAATTGGATCTAAAATTTTAAATCCAATATTATCTTACTAATTTGTAAAAAGTTTGTCTTTAAAAATACCCATATAAATATTTATTTTAAAAAAAAACTTCAAAATTTTTTTTTTATTTTTCTTCTTTTTTTCCCCCTTGGCCTGGAGCTACGGCGCTGTTGTTGCAGCCCAGGCAGCGTTGCAACGCCAGTTTTGGGAGCCGTAGTGCCCAGGGTCTGGGCCCTAGGTTGCAATGGCCAAATTTGGCCCAAAAAATTTCCCCTGTTTTAGATGAACTTTGAAAAATCTTTCATTTTTGTGACCAAGTTTAATTTTGACCATAAATACTTTGTTTTTTCAAAAATCTGAAACTCGACAGTTTTTAATAATTTTCATTGAAAAATCAAAATTTCACTTCCGGAAAATTTTGAAATTCATGCATAAACACCGTAGTTCAATGTTCTATAGTTTTTCTAATTTTTCTTAACAGTTTCCATCTAATAGAAACACATTTGAATTTCTAAAATCTTAACAAATGGATTGAAGTTCAAAATATTCAATTTAAGTACGATTTCTAAAAATTCTATACTACCTATTACATAAACATGAACATATTCATATGAACAATAAAATACTCTTCATTGTCAAACCATCAATTCTAGAAATTTCGACAACATTTCTACTTAAATATTAACCCATAAAAATATATAAACTAAAAGAGTTATAACTAGAGTTTCGGTCGGAAAACTACCTTGATGATCGAAGTTTCTACCGGAGAATGGAACTATAACCGCCTTGAGAAGAACTTCTTAAAGGAGCTTGGAGGATTTCTTCAAACTCCTATGAAGCTAGGAAGGTGTTTGGGAGGTGGAAAATGGGAAGGAAAATTTTTGAAGGCAAAAGAAAATTTTCTTAAGAAACTTAAGAAAACTTAAAACTATCTAGAGATAACTTCTAGAGAGAGAAACTCTAGAGAGTGAAGAGAATGGAACTATGAGGTGTGAGGAAAAATGGTTGGAGGTGATGCCTATTTATAGGCAAAGCTTAACAACATTTAGTGTAATTAAGCAAGCTTAAACTTGATTAAACAAGATTTACATTACTTCCATAGCTCTAGATTTTTTTAATTACATCATAGGCTTTAGGTATGTGGAAGAAGATATAAGATGTGAAGATTAGGTTAAATCTCGCTCATCGATAAAAGTACTATTTAATCCCTTGACTTTTGATCCAAAATTTCTTATTTTCTAATTTAAGATAATGGAAGTTAATTCTTTGACATTATCTTTAACAGATAATTTCTTAGACTGTTATCTTGGCATAACAATATTTTTCCATCATCTTCTACTAATACAATTTCCAAAGTCTCATATTGTTAAAAAGTTAAGTAGTATCAATTTTTACTGCATAGAAAACTTATCCTAGAAAACATTTCATTGAAAAAGTAACTCAGTAAAAATTTGATCTAATGTCAAGACTTATCCATCAAGTTTTAATACTGAAAAAGTAACTCAGTAGAAATTTTATTTGACGTCAAAACTTGTCAACTAAGTTCTCATATTGAAAAATGTGATATGTCTAAATTTTATTTATAAAAAGTTAAATAGTCCAATTTTTATCTAACTAAAAAGTTTATGTCAATTTCTTGATACTGCATTTTATATGCAGAAAATCCTGTCTAGAATACTTTAAGACTGTTGATTCTCATACTGCTAAAATTATTGAAATACTGTATTTGGTGATTTAATAACTTTTCTACACATGCATCAATTTGTCACTTTTTTACTATTCAAACCTGTTTGAATAATAATATGTGACCTAAGCTAACTATTATATAACAAAATTAATAATTGTCATATCATAAAAATTCATTTAATAACTTTAGGTTAAAACTATAACTAAACTTTAATTTACGTAAAGAATTTTGATGAATTAACTTATTAATTCACAATAACTCCTCATCAAAAATTTGGGTATTACATCTAGCCTTCCATGGATTGACTTGAGGCCAGTGGGGCTTGTGCCTCAGTCCTCACTCAATGTTTTTCTAATTCCAAAAAAGGCCCATTTTTCTTTAAATTTTCTTAGTTTTCCCCAACTCAAAATTTTTTTCTTAAATGTGCCCCCACCTACTCAGGTTTTTATTTTTATTCTTTTTCTGTTTTAATTTTGTTGTCTCCATTTTTTTATTTTTCATTAAAACCTTTTTTTTTTTAGATTTATTGATAAAATAAGAATATTGGTACGGTTAAGTTTTTTTTTATTTAAATATAAGCAAAAGATTCACTTTTAAAGGAAACATAATGCAGATATGAAATAAAATAAAAGTGAAACCTAATTTTTACTTTTTAAAAAATTACAAACAGCATTTCGTGCACTAAAAGCTCTTAGTTTGTATAATAATTTTAACATTTGAGGTGAAGTTCAAAGAACAAAATTTTGCAAGATATAGAAACTATGTATATTAATATAATGAAAAATATCAAGGACATTAACTTTAATCTTAATTTTTGAGTATTAATTTATGTGATATATGAGTTGTTATTTTTTTTTATTAATTTATGTTTAAAATATTATCACATTAAGTAACTATATTTAACAATAAAAATATAATATATGAGTTAATACTTAAAAAATTAAGATTAAAGTTAATGTCTTTAACACTATTCTAATATAATTTATCAATTAGTATTAAATAGGAAAAAAAATAGTATTAGCATACAATCATTGTTTTGTTTTAAAAATTTTATCTTCATAAGTGTCAAACTGCCATAAAATTTTTAATCCATCACTCGTCATCCTTATCCTCAACTGCTGACAAAATTGTCCTCCATTGCAAGTTTTGTACCTATCTGTTTCCAAACGCGTAAATACGACTGCAGCCGGAAAAGAAAAAGAAATTGAAAGAGAAAGCTTTTTTTTTTTTTTTTTTTTTTTTTTTTTGTTGGAAAAAAGCTTTTCCCCAAGGTTCTTGTCCCACAATTGATAGGAAACTTCTGTATCAATTCAGCTTCCAACAATCCCTTGGTATTTAATTGATGCGATGTTACTGCCTATATACAGTTTTCAAACTCCAGGATATTTATAGTTGGGATATTTTTGGTAAAAATGTACAGGTTTTTTTGTTTTGGAAAAATGGTAAATAGGTCCAGTTACAATTTAAAACATGAAACAGGGCGTTTTTATATGGAAGTTTCAAATTAACGATACATCAAAGTAACCGAAAAGCAATTTCGTTTCGCCAAAGAGTAATATATACTAGTGTAATTGGTTTAAATAGTCCCTGAATTCTTTTGAATGTCAATGTTTAGTTTTTTTTTTTTTAGACCGAGATAACCTTAAACTCTTATTTTTTGACCATTTTAGTCATTTCCGTAAAAAAACTAATAGATTAATCACGTGAGAAGTACATTTCGGACTTTTTGAAGGTCAAAAAAGGTAATTTTCTTCTTGGGGGTGAGGAGAGAGGAACCAAATTGAAACTCGAGCACTAGTGGGGGACGAGGAACCAGATCGGAACTCGAACGGTGGGGGTGGGGGGTCGAAAACCCAGAAACTCAGGGGGCCCAACCATATAGGAACTCGGGCTGTGGTTTTGGGGGAGGGGGATCCAAACCAGTTCGGAACTGGGGCGAAGACCCAGAAACCCGACGAGGCCCTGAAAACCTAGAAACTTGGCCCGGGGGGGGGGGGGGGGCAAACAACCCAGAAACTCAGCAGAGAGGGGGGGGGGGGGGGATAACCAAGAAATTATGGAGGGAGCCAGATCTGAACTCAAGCAGCGGGGTGGGGGGCCGAAAACCTAAAAACTCGAGGGGCCCCAATCAGATCGGAACTCGATCGGTGGTGGTGGGGGAGTTGAAAACCCAAAACTTCGAGGGGGGTTCAAACCAAATTCGAAACTGTGGCATGGGGAGGGGGCGAACCCAGCTCGGAGCTCAGAGGGGACCTAGATCGACACTTGGGGGCGGTGGAAATGACGGCCGGAGATGGAGATTGTCACCGACCAGTTTGCAAAGGTTGGGGAGCGGGTGGGGGAGCTAGCGAGCGAGGGAGGGAGGGGGAAAAAGGGAGGGGAGAGAGGGATTTTTGAGAGATTGATGGGCGTTTTAGTCTTTTTACTACAAAAAATAGTCATTTGTGCAATATTTCATAAAAAAATTTAACGGACTTTTACCGAAAGGACTAAAATGGCCAAAAAAAAATCAATTTAGGGCTATCTCGAAAAAAAAAAAAAAAACAGAAAACAAACTGTCACCTTATAAATAGTTAGATCAATTACTCTATATACTATATGTCCTCTTCACCTACTGCCACAGATATTGAAGTGGTTTTAAATTCAAAGAATATCAAGTCTCATAACTGTATTAAGATTGTAATTCCACGATATTTGAATAATGATCATTGATTGTGAAAAAAAAAAAAAAAAAATCTATACTCTTTTCTTCCCTATATTTTCATCTGCCCTATATTTACTGTTGTTTCTTATTATCTTTTCTTTTTGTTGGTTTTCTAGGTTCTGAATTTATTTATGTTTTTTTTTTCTTTAAGAAATTAGAGTAGGAGATTGATGAGTTGTGTAGTAGATGTCAACGTGATTAAAATGTGCTAAGTTTCCTAATTGGACACTCCCTCTCCATTTACGAAAAATAAAAAATATATATAATAAAGAGAAAATAAACGAAAACGCTTGAGATTTTTTTACCGGCCGGATAACGTTTGTGATCTCGGATGCATAAAGAAGCTCTATGAACATTTTGAAGAAAATTATACAAATTCCAAGATGCTGGATAACCGGTCAAAGAAAACGATATCAAATATTATGATTCATTTGAAAAAACCATTCATAATTTGAAAATACCAATCAACCTATATTATATCTGAATACAGTGCAATGTATGTTTAGGTGCCTCTTATATTTTATTCAAGTACTAATATTTGTAAAGCTTAAATCCAATATAACTACTATTCATCATTTTATTTTTCTATCTATTTTTATCAATCGCATCACATAATCTCTCTCTCATTAATAACTCAAATATACATTACATTTTAATACAATATTGAAAAAAAAATTCTAAACATATATTATATTCTATTATATTATATTTGAATACAAAAGACAATGAACGTAGTTTCTAAATGGAGCATTAGTATCAAACCAAACATGTACTAGAACTATATATGAGACGATAATAATCTTAAAAGTATTGTGTGGCTTAGCTGGTTCAAAACATTAAGGGCAAAAACATCCAAAATGATGGGCTGGTTGCACTGACAGTGTCTTTTTTAGAGGTCTGTCACTATCAACAATACAGTTTTTTCAACGATAAATCGTAAAATTTTAATACAATCAAACCCGAATAAATAAAATATTGAATTTAACATATGAGTTTCTATTGGGGGTTGGTCATTACTCACTTTTGCAAAAAATTATCTTTTATTTCCACCATAGAATTTTGGCTATAAAATATCTTAAAAAACAGTAGGATCTTACCGTTTAACTATGGTCATAGCGTGTTGAACCCTAATGTAAAAAGAAGCGTTGATAGGGCTAGTTTGGGGATATAAAGAAGTGAAGCATAGACTTGAGATTGGGTCATCTAATGGGACAACAATAATTGAATACAGCCAACTCGAACATTTATGCTGAAAAGGACGCATACCTACCATGCAAGATTCTTGTTGTTGCAACTTACCTTAGAAAAAGAGAAATTTATTCTGCTTTTATTTTAATTTTTTATTACTATGTTAATTTTGAACCTTTCTAGTCTATAATGGGGAATAATTTTGTTTTCAGAATTATAAGTTTTAAATTATGACAATAATAGATTAAATTGTTACCAAATAAATTTAACGATTAAAACAGTTATGTGCTGACTGTGAACAGTTATTACCTTAGAAATTCCTAAAAGAAACTATTCATTGTGAAAAGACTCAAATCCGATGTTTTGATACAACTAGCCAGCTTTTGCCTTTCTCTTTGGCTCTATTTATCTTGTATAGGAACAAAAATCACATATAACAAAAGGAAAGTTTTACAACAGGAACTATATTGTTGCTTATTAGTGAAGACTATTGTTTTAATCATGTCATGTTAATATTTTTAAGATTCATGACTGAGAGTAATTCTAGATCTTGTGTTCTAAATTTTTAAAATGAAAATTTATGGATCAAATTGTTGAAAAATTTATCTAATGATTAAACATTAATTTCTATTGATAGTTAGTAAAGAGAATAGATCTTATGGTAGAAATTCATATTAAAATAGTATTTTAATTAAGAGAATATTTTCATAACATAGCAAAAAATGACCACTGCGGGTAATCCATTAACATCAAAATGTTTATAATTATAAAACTTAATAGCTTAAAACTGTGCTTTTTGATAAAGATTTTTGTTTTATCATGTTAAAGAATTCTGCATAGCTTAATCTTACTAGGATTAATTAAATGAATAAATTAACAGTTTTTATTGATATTATAAAATATGATGTGTTATAGTAAAAATTTAACTTTTTCACCTTTTTTTTTTATAGAAAAAAATATCTGACAGTGGGCCTATCATTTTTAAATTTTTCAGCTCTATAGACAGAAACACTTCTTTAGATAATGATATAGTCAGATTTTTTATATTAGTATCTCTCAGTCATCCACCAGATACTTACCTTACTATCACAAACCTAAACATGAATGAGAATGACCTAAAGGAAAGACAGTAGGGTTCGAATCGAAATAAAGAAAAAGGAGATACGTAACAAAGATATTCAACTTCTTTATCATCTCATCTTCTTCTGAAGATACGTAATAAATAATGGACCATGCTTCTGAAGATTCTTCTGAAGAAGTTTCATACGCCACTTCTTCTGAAGACTGTTCTTCTTAGACCTTCTTTTTACACCTGGTCAAGTAGGCTGAATAATTGGTTCCCCACCACAGTTTCCCGGAAGCATCAATAAACTATTGTTAGACGCGTAAATTGGACTGAAAATGACAAATAAAATTAGAGGAATATACAAATATAGGGAAATTATTAGAGAGCTTCTTTTTCTAAACAGAAGTCCTATCTCTTCTCTTAGCTTCAAACTTCTCATTTTCCCCAGGGAGGATTTACTCTTGATCATCTTCTCCAGAGGTTTTTTTTTTTTTTTTTTCATATTCTTCCAGCCCTGCATTAATTTCAAATAATAGATTTTTTTTCCTTATGTTTGAATATGTATGAATAGTGATTATGTATATGCAATCTAGTAGTACTATTAGCCACTTCGAAAATTTTAATTATTTCATTGTAGGAAATCAAGAAAAATGATTTTTTTTTTAATTTAACGAAAGCCCTATATCTAACTTTCAAAATATTACTGTACACCAACTGTGCTGATTCTTCTTCTTCTTCCTTTATTATTGTTTTTTTTTTTTTTTTTGTCTGCTATTTGAAATAGAAGGAATTTACTTGTTATCCAAAACTACCATCATTCAAAAGAGCGATAAAGAGAAGAAAAGAGATTGATACAACCAAAGGTATATCTTGTTCTTCCCCTGCACATTTTAATTACATAAGCACTCAATTCAGTAAATAATTTTGTTAATTTTCTTTCTCTCTCTCCTTTTTTTTTTTTTTTTTTTGCTTATAATATTGGCATTCATGTTGGTTAAATGTTAGGAATGAAGTTTCATCTCATTAGGGGAAGAAACGAGGGACTTTGTTTAATTAAAAAAAATTAAAAGAGAGAGATCGTTGTGTGATTTTAATGATTAATCTTTTTTATGATATTGTGGTATTTTATATAACTTACTATTACAGGTCAAGGAACATGTTAATCTTTTAAATATAAGTAAATAGATTTTATTTTTTAAATATGAGTAATCAATATCTGAACTCTATGTTAGAGATTTTCATTAAAAAAAAAAAAGAAAAAGAAATGTATATTAGGGAAGGACTTAAGAATTCTTTAGTCAAGATTTGAGATTTACCATGTTCAAATATATGTTCTCATTCCATTAAAAAAAGAAAAAAGTATATATGTTCACAAAAAAATAGAAGAAATGGTATAGCTTTTTTCTGCTCTGAAAAAGATAGGGGAGGAATAGTTTGTGTTTCTTTTTCCTTGCAATGGCTTTTGTTTTGCTGGTCCATTTGTTCCTTCCTTGTTGGGTATTAAAAATTAAATAAAGAATAAGAAGAAGAGACATAAACGTTAACTTAGAAGTTTTTTCTTAATTTATAATTTATTTAAATGGTAATGAAATTACAAATGGAAATGAAATCAGGAATAAGATTTCAAAACTAGAAATGAATTCCTTTAATTTTAATTTATTTAAAAATACTTAAAAAAGTCATCTTAGTAAGTTATTAACAAGTTTCTCATCTAAATCAAACTTAATAAGCTCTATAAATTTCATATTTATTAATTGTCATTAAATTGTTGTGATCAACTACTCAATTTGTTATAATTATTAGATCAACATCACGTGACTAAAACAAAAATATTCAGGGTAAATATTAGAGTATTTATTAAAAGCTCATATATATATATATATATATATATATATATATATATATATATTACTTATTTTGCCACTTTCTAGATTCTTCCCGTTGGATCTGTTGTTTCTAGCTATTTTCACCCTTCAATTAACTAAAAAATATTATTTACCTATGTCATATTAGGACTAAAAATTCACTACAAGTATTAATGTATTACACTTTTCTTTTCTTTTTAAATTTATTTTCGGATTTCAAATTCTATATTAATTACAAACTTAAATTAACAGTGAGTACAAAATAAGTAAGACGATTAAAGAGGAATATATATGTAGAGTAAGACCTCATGATTTCTTCTAAGTATGCTTGAGTAAGTGGTGCCTCCTTGCAAGTTATTGGAGCCATATTTGTGACGATTCGACCTATCAGACTGTCACTTAAAACTTACTTATTTGATTTTTTATCTTATTTAAATTATTAATAGTTCATTTTTAGGTCTTTAAAATTTCAGGGAAATTTTTTTTTGAAAACTTTATTTACGAAAGAAGTGATTATTTAAAAATCATAATAATTAAAATTAGTTTTAAATAAAACATACTAACATAACATTTTAGACTTAGTCATATCGGTATCTAAGTAAGTCTTTCATACCTAAGTATTAAAATGTACTAACATCAAAACAATATTTAACAAATCCTCAAAAATATGTGCGGAATATAATAATGCGGGTGGCATCTATAGAACCCATCACACTTTCACCCATCACCTATCTGCGCCGTCAATCCATCAATGCTTAATATATCATAGGCAACTTGCCTGAATTACCTACAGTGAAAAACATAAAAGGGTGAGATAAACTCAATAAGCATAGACGTACAATCCCACAAATGCATACAATTGAAACTGCATAGTAGATTATATAATTATCTATTTATTCACTTAATATCTTATGGGCCCTTATGTTTGTACCGGGGTACGCACGATCTTAAATGGAGTAGACAGGGGAGCGATCCATTCCGTCAGCACCCAAGGTCATAACTTTAACTTCATTTATTATAATTTTCTCCCATTTGGCAGAGCGAATATCCTCCCATTCGGTCAGAGATTAGTACGATACATCATTAGTTTCAGTTTCTTAAATATTAAGCCATATGGTGAGCATGCAAGAATGACATATTTAATAAAGCGCGTATGTAAATACATTATCATGGCATGCTTTAGTAAAGCATGTAAATAAGCACACCATCATAACATACTTTCGTAACGTGTGTAAATAAATTCATCATCATGACATCATATCATATCATCAAAAATAAACATCGAGTTCATATCGTGCATATCATATAAACAACCACACTGTAGGTGGAGTCTATCCTTACAGAAAGTCGCGTAACTATGTATCCGCGTAGATTGTTTCTAGCTTTACCCTCAAGTCGATGCGGTGTTCTAATTTTAAATTGACATCCGACGGTTAGAGTAAGGTTTTTGAATCTTTTTGATTATAGACATGTGTTCTCTTAATTAATAATTAATTTCAATTTAATTATTAATTTATCTCTAAGTTTTTTTTTTACCTTAAAAGAATAACATCCTTAATTATTAACTAGATGATTATTATAAATTAATTTCTTACTTAATAATTAATTAATTTTAAAATTTAAATTAATTAATTATTAACACATTAGTGAGTTAATTATTTAATACTTAATTCCTTATATATTATTTTACTTAATTCCACTTTATTTATTTTTGGGTCCATTAGATGACCATGGATAATCATGGTCTTCTAACATCATATTGGATCATTTTTTTGGGTTGTGGGCTTATTGGGTCTATTGCGACCAATTTACTTGTAATTGGCTTAAACCATTTCCAAATAATATTTTGGCTTATTATAGTTTTGGACCTGTTAAGGCCCATTACACTTTGTTGTCTTTATCAAGTTTTAGTCCACAATTACATGGCATCTCAGCAAGCCTAGAGACAGGTTCATTTCTCGTCACCGAGCGCTCAGGTACTAATTTACCAATTTGTTTCCATTTTTGTGATTCAAGCATTTTTAAGTTTAAACTTGTTAAATCTTTTGACCTTAGTTTTTAGTAATCTCTTTTGCAGTTTTGTAGGTCCACAAAACCTCTGCCTACAGCCCAAAATGTTCTCCCCATCAAATTACCATTTTACTCCTTAGTTTTGACAAAATTACAATTTTACCACTAGACATACCCTTTCTAATCTAGACTTATTGGATGGCTTTTAAAAATTTATCCTAGAGCCTTAGAATAATGTTTACAGTGCCCCTAAGCTCTCAAAATGGTTTTCGTAACTTATTACATTTCTAAATACAATCAACTAAAAAGTATTACATTTAAACGCCCCTTTATGTCTTTTAAGGTCCTACATTTGACTATAACATAAACCATATTATTCTTGTATTTACTTAGCTTAATATATTGTTTTAAGAGTGATAAAGATGATGCCTAATTATAGTCTAAACAGCTTTTATAATTTTACCTGTTATTTGTTTATTTTTGCATTTTAGTCCTTATTTAGCCCCAATTAGTTCCCAGTACCCCTTGGGTTCACGTTTTTATACTTAATATCCTTATAAAGTGTTCTCATAGGATCAGGACTCATTTTTAATAGGTTTTTATTTTTATTATATATAATTTGCGTTCTTACATTTTGACCCCAAAAATGATGTTTAAGTAATTTCTTATCCATTTATAACCAAAATTTGACACAAGGTCTATTTTAAGTCTCTAATCAAGACTGCAAAGTTTCGAATTCAAATAAAATGTTTAAACTAGTGAAATTATGATTTCACCCCTTGAAGGCAAAATCATCATTTTTGACATTTTTATTTCTGTCAAAACTTGGGCTCTTCTTATTGCTTATGTCAAGAGTAATATTCTGTCTTTCTACATGAGTATGAAAGTCTCACTCAAAATACTATTTTCTAATTTATTAATATTTACTCCAAAATGTTATTTTGGTATTTTATGGTTATTAATTCTTACTCTAGCCTATTTGTGATGTCAAAATATTTTTCTCATTATTCATGCTTCCATTAAACAGAGGACATAATATATCAACATGCCATAATCTCCTATTCCATGCACCAATACTCATTTCATGTCATATAATCATAAGAATCACATAAACATACTTTTCATCATATTCTATACATAAATTATATTTTCTAGCCATTTTAAATCATGTCAAGCACATATATTTTCTCAATAGGTAGCAAAACAACATTTTAACTATTTACCATGCTAAGATTTTCATATTTGTAAGAACACATTTTGAAAGGAAAGTTAATAATAACTTGGTAAAGCAGAAGTTTACAAGTCATTTACCTCTAATTAGAAAAGTAGTGGGTTCTTAGCTCCTATTAAAGGTTTTGAATTACTCTTGGATCCTTGAGGTAGGGGGCTAGAATGAAGATAAAACATCACTTTAAAAACACTTTTAAAACATCATTTTTCTTTTTAGGAAACAAATGGAAAAATATAGGTTTTTACCTTAAAAAGCACTTGGAATGGCTCATCTTCCTTGCTAAAAAAATGATCTTGGGAGTGGATGGAAGGAGATGAAGAATATTTTTGGCTTCCCTTAGCTACAAATTTCGTCCACAATGAAGGAAGGAAGAGAGGAAACTGTTCTTTGCTTGTATGGTTTTAATGAAAGAGAAAAGAGTGGGTTTTGGTTTACCTTAAAACTATTTTATAACCAAGCCTTATTGTAGGTTAAAAATCGAGATTTTTGGATTTTAATCTCTCCAAAAACGTGCTCAGCTGAAGAGGATAAGTTGGGAGGTTGTTTGGTGGTTTTTCATGTATTTCTAAGTGATTTTAGTGAGCAGCCATTCAAGTAGTTCATCATCTTTTATTGTAATCATTCATTCTTTCTTGTCTTTTGATTTTGATTTTTCTTATTTAGGGGTTGGATTTTGGATTTTCAAAATCCCCCCTCTTGTGCAGCCTATTTTCTCAAGAATTTTTTTTTTTTGGATTGATGTCAGTTTAGTGAGCCTGCATGGTTCAGTGGGCCACTAGCCCACTGAGCAAGGGGAGGGGTGCACGGCACCCCTTCCCTGAAATTTTTTTTTCTCTTCTGGCAGTGGGCTTGCCCGTGGGTAATGGGTGTTTTTGGGTGGTAGGGGGTGGTGGTGGTGGTGCACGAGCACTCCATCTTTAAAAGTTTTTTTTTTTTTTTTTTTTTTCTGGCAGTGTGCATGGCATAAAATTCACTTATTTAATTTATAAAATTATGATTATTCATTCATTATATATATAATGAATTTTTATAGATAATATTTTCACAAAATCCTAATTAAAATAGAAAATGAGAGTAATATTATATTTATATTTTTTCGTCACCAATTAACAAAAATGTTATTAATGATGAAATTTACAATTTAATACTCTATTTATTTAGAGAATTAATATTGTAAATTTTGAAGTTGTTGTAAATTGCAAGTTACTTTCCAAACACTAAATCATACAAAAGCAAAACCAAAAAACCAAAAAATAAAAACAAAAACAAAAACAAAAACAAAAAGGAAAACAAAAAGGAGAAAAAAAAAACCAAAGAAAGTTGAGAAAAAGAATAGTGAAAACACAGACAAGCCTTTCTTTAAACAAACTTCCCTTGTTCATCTATATGAAATAGGCTGAATAATTGGTTCCCCACCACAAGTTCCAGGAAGCATCAATAAGCTATTGTCACACCTGTAAATTGGACTGAAAATGAAAAATAAAGTTAGAGGAAATACAAATATTATATGGAAAACAGAAGTCCTATCTTTCCTCTTAGCTTCAAACTTCTCATTTTCCCTAGAGAGCTTCCCTTGATCTTCCATATGAATTGTTTCCTTCACTAAAAGTTAAAAGCTTTTACTCTTGATCATCTACTCAGAGGTTCTTTTTTTTTTTTTTTTTTTTATTTATTTTAATACTCTTCCCCTGATTAATTTCAAATAATTGATATTCTTTTTCTTATGGAAAAATAGGTATGAATTGAGGTTATATATCTGCTGTAACGTAGTAGTACTAGACATTTTGAAGTTTTAATTAATTATCCCACTATATGAAAACAAGAAAAATGAGATTTTCTTTTCTTTTCTTTTCTTTGTTTTTTGTTTTTTTTTTTGTTTTGTTTTAACAAAAGCCCTTATTCTAATTTGAAGAAGGAATTTACTTGTTATCCAAAACTCCCGTGATTCAAAGGAGCGATAAAGAGAAGAAAAGAGACTGATACAACCAAAAGGTATATCTTTTAATTTCTTCCCTGCACATTTCTAATTATATATGAAATTTAATTCAGTAAATAATTTTGTTATTATTATTATTATTATTATTATTATTATTATTTTGGCTGAGAATTGGCTTCATGTTGGTTAAATGCTAGTAATGAAGTTTGATCTAATTAGGGAAAGAAACGAGGGATTTTAATTTACTTAAAAAAAAGGAGTGAAGTAATGAAAACACAGTTTTTTTTTATTTTTATTTTATTATATATATATATATATATATATATTTTTTTTTTTCTTAACAAAAGCCCTTGCTCTGAGGGTTCATTCCATAACACACATTGTTAAATTGCGAAACTTATGTTAAGGAGCCATAACACACTCGCTAGTAAGGGTTCATTCCAAATATATATGTTTTGTTTGGTAGAGGTGAAAAGTTAGAGAAAAGAAAAGAGTGGAGGGATGTTTAAAGAGAACATAAGTGTGTATGTTGTTTGGTAGGATAGAAAGGTAGAGGGAAGAGAAAATTAGCAGAGAGATAAAAGGAAATAGAGAGCCCACCATTTTTAATCTCTATGAAAGTGTAGAGATTTTTGGAGGAAAAACTCTTACACTTTTATAAATAGTTAAATAACATTTTTATCCTCATTTTTAAATTAACTAATTATTAACTAATTTGCAAAATGATAATTTAATTTATCCTCTATTTTCTTTCATTCTATCATACTACACAAGATAGAAAATCAACTTCCTTTTCTTCATTCAAATTTTCTTTCCTTTATATGTTTTCTCTCTTTCCTCTTTTCTTTCGTTCTTATCAAACGGAGCTTTATATACAACCTTCAACGACTCCACTAACAAAACAATTAAGATTCACTACCATTTTAAACTATGACTAAAACGCGTTAATATTCAGCGTCGACAAAAGTAGTTGCTTTTTCTTGGTGGCAAAGCTTTATTGGTATTTATTATTTCACACTTTTACTTTGGTATTAAAAAAAAAAGGTGAAAATGATTGGTCGGTTCATCCAAATGGAACATGAATCATTGAGGAATAAAAATAATGAAAGTCACTTTCTAAGATTCTTGCTGTCGGATCGATAAATAATATTTTTGTCTTGAAAAAAAAAAACATTATTTATCTATATGTCATGGCAGGACTTAAAATTCACTATGAGTACAGTATTATATTCATTTTGACTGAATGTCATAATAATTTTCTTCTTTTTTCTTCTTTTTTCTTTTTTCAATTTTGTAGTTTTTTTTAATGCTTTCTAGAACATATTATTTTTAATTTTTTTTTTCTTTTGTGATTTGGATATTCCAGTCTAAACAAAACTGTTTTCAAATATTTCTTACAGTTCATTAATTATGTGATTTCTCGGTGAGTCATTAATTATATGATTGCCTCAATAGTTATTGCCTTAATGATTTGATTTCTTATTTTTATTTTTTTTTTGTGCAAGAAAAATGAATGTTAAATGTTCAAAGGAATAACAACTCACAGACACAGTAAAACATGAACAACAATATGGCAGACGAAAAGAATACCTAAAAGCAACAATACCAGACACAAACAAATTCTACAACACATTAAACAACATAAATAATTGCAGGTTCCGTTTCTAAATGTGTAAAATAGCTTGATTGAAGGTCATATCAAAGTTGTGAAGTTTTAGAATAAGAAAAAAAAAAATCATTATTTAGTTTTCTATATATATATATATAGATAGAAAAAAAATCCTTTCTTTTTTAAAATAAAAGCCCTTGTTCTAACTTTCAAAAATTTGTAGTGGTACTAACTGTGTTTCTTTTTTTTTTTTTTTTTTTTTTTAGTTTTCTGCTATTTGAAATAGAAGGAATTTACTTATTATCCAAAACTCCCATCATTCAAAGTAGCAATAAAGAGAAGAAAAGAGGCTGGTACAACTAAAGGTATATCTTTTTCTTCCCCTGTACCTTCTAACTATATATGCAGTTTAATTTAGTAAATAATAATTATTATTATTATTATTATTTTTCGTTTGATGAGAATAATGGCTTCATGTTGGTTAAATTTCAGTAATGAAGTTTGGTCTCATTAGGAGAAACGTGGGACTTTCCAGACAAATAAAAAGAAAAAGGAAAAAGAGAGAGAGAGAGAGAGAGAGAGAGAGAGAGAGAGAGAGAGTGAAGTAATGAGAACACACAGCCATTTTTTTTTTTTCCCTTGCTATGAGAGTTCATTCCATAACACACTTGATAACTGATCTCCTTTCTTCTTTGTTATTCTCTAGAGTCCTTTCAGCGCCAATCGGTAGTACGGTTCCTAGAAGAAGAAAGACCATGGCTGGACTTGTGGGAGAAGCTCTTCTGTCCGGCTTCGTTCATGTCCTTTTTGAAAGGTTGGCTTCTGAAGTGGTACGCAGTCTCTTTCAAGGAAAGACAGACATTCCTGAGCTGCTTAATCGATTGGAGATCCAGTTGCGGTCGGCTAATAAACTGTTGAATGATGCTGAAGTGAAGCAACTCACAGATGAAGACGTGAGGAAGTGGCTTGATGATGTTAGAGAAGTGCATTATGAAGCAGATCACGTGATAGACAAAATCAACACTGAAGCTTTGCGGCGCAAAGTGGAAGAAGACGAGCAATCTGGAAGCAAAAAAAGAAAGTTCGACGGCTTCATGCGAAAGTATCACAATCCCTTTGACAATTCAATAAAATCTGAGATAGAGGAGATCCTTGCTATGTTAGATCTTCTCTTAAGGCGTAAGGATAAGCTTGGTCTGACAGAAGGCGTTCATCAAAATAGACCTCAAAGATTACTGGCTCCTTTGGTGGATGCTTGTGATGTCTATGGAAGGGATGCTGACAAAAAGGCTATTGTTGAGTTGTTGTTATCTGATCATAATGGTGGGCGTAAGCTATCCGTGATTCCTATAGTAGGCATGGGTGGTATCGGCAAAACCACTCTTGCTCAACTTGTTTACAATGATAGCAGGGTCCAAGATCATTTTGCCTTAAAGGTGTGGGTAACTGTGTCAGAGGAGTTTGATGTTTTGAATCTTACGAGAAAAATTATTGAGGCAATCACTTCTAAGAAATGTGATATTCAAGACCCATATCGACTTCAAAATGAACTGAAGGAGAAAGTGATGGGGAAAAGATTTTTTTTCGTCCATGATGATGTTTGGAATGAAAATTATGAACTTTGGGATGCTTTAAAGAGCCCTTTCGACTTTGGAGCGTATGGGAGTAAGATTCTTTTGACGACACGTAGTGAAATTGTTGCATCGAAGACGGGTACTGTTCCAGCTTATACTCTACAGATGATACCGGATGCTGATTGCTGGAAGTTGTTTGCACGCCATGCCTTTGATAATATAGGCTCTGGGGTACATCCAGATTTGCAAGAAATGGGCAAAGAAATTGTTAAAAAGTGCAAGGGTCTACCTTTAGCAATAAAATCAATTGCTGGTATTTTACGCTCTTCAAGTTCAGAGGAGTGGAGAGGGATCTTGCAAAGTGATGTGTGGGAGTTGCAATTTCATGAAAATCAGAAGAACAAGATTCTTCCAGCATTATGGTTGAGTTACCAATTTTTACCCCCAGACTTAAAGAGGTGCTTTGCTTATTGTTCGATATTCCCCAAAGATTACGAGTTCCAGGAAGATGACAAAGAAAGAATAGTCATGTTGTGGATGGCAGAAGGACTATTGCAACCTGAAAAAGGAAAAAGAATGGAAGATGTTGGAAAAGCGTACTTGAATTCTCTAATATCAAGGTCATTCTTCCAACGATCCAATAGCTGGGATGGAAGACCAATTCTTCTAATGCATGATCTTGTGCATGATTTAGCTAAGCGTATTTCAGGTGAGTTTTGCTTCACGTTGGATGGTTGTGATTACTTGGATGGCTTTACAAGCAAGACTCGCCATTTGTCATATCGAAAATTTAATCAAGACATAACAAAGTTACAGGGTCTGTCCAAAACCAAGTGTTTAAGGACCCTGCTGGCTTTACCGTTTTCACATGTGTATGCTTACGAGTCAATATCAAAGGGCCCTATCCCGTGTGAACCATTTCAAGGAGTTGGAGGATGCTTGAAAGTGCTCTCTTTATCTCAATCTAGTATCAGAGAGTTACCTGATTCGATTGGGGATCTAAAGCATCTAAGGTATTTGGACTTATCTGGGACAGCAGTTGAAGAAATTCCAAGTTCAGTTTGCACTCTATACAACTTGCAAACATTGTTGTTGTCAGATTGTAGAATACTTACTCAATTGCCAACCAACACGTGTTCCTTAATCAACCTACGTCATCTTGTGATCAGAAACACACCTTTAAAAGAAATGCCCCCACAGATGTGCAAGTTGAAGAATCTACAAACCTTAACTGATTTTGTTTTGGGAGAAAATGGTGGTTCTAGGATCAAAGAGTTGGGAGAGCTGAAGTCTTTACATGGAAGTCTTTGTATTTCAGGGCTTGAAAACGTGGTGGACGTGGGGGATATTTTACAAGCTGATCTGAAGAACAAGACATGTCTTACTAAGCTTATTTTGAGATGGAAGTATGACAATATAAGTAATGATTCAACAAAAGAAAATGAAGTACTTACTGCACTGGAACCACATAAAATGCTGAAGACACTCAGAATTAACGGTTACGGAGGTACTGTGTTCCCATATTGGGTAGCATGTGAATCATTTAGTGACTTGGTTGAAGTGACTCTATCCACTTGTAAAAATTGTTGCTTGTTGCCACCGTTGGGGCAACTACCTTCCCTCAGAGAGCTTAATATTTGGTATATGGATGGGTTGGAAAGCATAGGAGATGAATTTTGTGGTACTTCCTTAACCACGCCTTTTCCATCCTTAGAAAAATTACGCATTTATTCCATGGGTTCGCTGGAGAGGTGGTCGTTTACTGGAGCTGAGCAAGAAGGTGTGATTTTCCCCCATCTCAATACTCTTCATATTGAGTCATGTGACAAACTGAATGTGGGACTTCCAGCAGGTTGTTTTCCATCCTTGGAAACAATTAGCATTCAGTTTTGTAAAGAAATGGTGAGCGCAATTCCCACAAGTCAAGCAGAGATTGATTCCGCATATTCTTCTCTTAAATCCATAGAATTATGGAGTTGTCCAAGATTGGAGTTGTTTTCAGGAATGGGATTTCCTTGTAATTTAAAGCAACTTGAAATCAGGGGATGCAAAATGCTCATTGCAAACCGTATGAAGTGGGATCTGCAAAGACTCCCCTCTCTTCAAAGCTTATTCCTCCTTGGATTTGAAATTGAAAGAGGGGTGGATTCATTTCCAGAGGAAGGGCTTCTTCCATCCACTTTGACTTCTCTAGAGATCTCTACCACTAAAAATCTTAAAACCCTAAATGGAAAATCCTTTCACAACCTCACCTCCCTTCAAGAATTGCAAATTTTGTTTTGCGGAGAGTTACAGTGCTTCCCAGAAGAAGGGCTGCCCCTTTCTCTTGCTCGTTTGGAGATCCGTGGCAGTCCTCTACTAAAACAGCGATGCCAGAGAGGAACAGGGGAAGATTGGCCCAAAATTCAACACATCCCCTACATAGGCATCGACTTCGAAGAAATATGATAAAAGAAACACAAATTTTTGTCCCCCCTCATTCTCTGCATGCTCCAATTTTCCCTTCAGGTACTGTACCATTTTTTTGTTCTGTTTTAATTAATAATGTTTGACTTCCTTATTAATTTGGTTTTACGTGTCTTCCTTTCTATGACTATTTCTTCAATATTTCCTTGTTACTGGTTTGGGCTTTGGTTTCCATGTGTGTGTGTGTGTGAATTTTCTTTGATATAGTTTAAGGAAGTTGATCAAAATTCATGGAAAAACAGAAATGTCTCATTGTTTCAGAAGTTTTCAACTATTCCTTATCATATAGCTTTCTGAAATACTATAGTTCCAAATGAAAGTTTTATCAGTCTTTGATCCAACACATTTTCGACTCTTAAATTGCAATTTTCTGTTTTTATATGTTTTCTGTGTGTTCAAAATGCAGGCAGAGATAGAACATGCATGATGAAAGAGTATTTTTCTCTCAAGGTATTTTTCTCATGTTTTTCTATTATAATATATATTTTTTTCCACATAGTCAAGAGTAATTTATTTTCAGATTAATTTGCTCTTGGTTTTGTTGGTCGTCGAATCCTCAATATTTACTACTTCCCTAAGTGGTCTCCCTCTGTTGGCCATGGAGTCCAAATAGTAGTAGTCGGCTAAAATGAAATTTAGATGGGGAGTGTTCTGAAAGGACTGGTTGTTCCATTATGACTCTCCGCAGGACACCCATGAAGAACAACATGAAAATTTGCCAAATGAATCTTTTGTGAGGTGAGTTGTTTTGATTGTAACTAGGTATGTCGTTCCATATAGACTTTACTTTTTATGCTGCATCTACTGTCGTAACAACTAGAGGGATTTTGGAAACAATAATTGTCCATTCTGGTTTGTATGGTCTTGTGTAATTATTTCGATTTCGATTGCCTAATTATCGATGGATAATCATACAAGAAACTCGGATGTGATTAATGTCTGAAGACGTTTCAAAGTCAGCCACAAGCAACGATGGGGGAGGAATGTCCTATTTTCTTCTTCAAAGTTAACGAAACAACATTCAGCGGTCAGAATTGAATTTGTGTAAATATTCTTTTTGTTCTTGCTTAAGCTCTCAATCTTACCATGTCACTGTATTATTTTCGCTTGAGCAGGACACTTTCTAGGAGACAAAGCGTCGTGGATCATTCAGATTGCCAAAGAGATTTGCCAACTGTTCGGGTTACTGGTATGATACATTCTAAAGAAGTGGGGGATGATATCGAAGCAGCAGAACATGTTAACATGTTGGGAAAGAAGATTCCAGCTACTAGGTCAGGTGTGATGTGTCACTAGTTTTTGCTTCCACTGAAACAGTTCTAGTTTTTTGCACTTCAGCTGGCCAATGAACTGGTAAGAATATTCTTTCTGAACGACAGTTCTTTCCTTTTCGACCCCTTCGGGTTTCTGTTTCTGTAAAAGATTTGATGATTTGAGTGGGAGCGAATCCATATTATAATATAGGGGGTAGAGTTGATTTATCTGACATGTTTTGCACTTGCTTTGAATTTGGATGACGTGCTTCCCGGTTTCTGAAGGATCGTTACGTTAAATCACAGAATGAAAGGAATGTAAAAGGGGAATCACTTCTACGTAGAAGTATATAAGCACGTGTCGACGAAGCCACCTTTGATATTCATCACGATTTTCCTATTGCGGTACCATATGATTTATAATCTATTCTAAGAATCACAAACCAAAGCAAGTCAATCAAGAAGCATCACTTTGCAGTATTCTGTTTTTATATGTTTTCTTTGTGTTCAAAATGCGGGCAGAGGTAGAAACATGATGAAAGAGTACGTGAAAAGGCACAACACGAAGAAGAAACCGTTAGTCTACCTATACCATGCCAAGTTTAACACAAGGAAAAGAGATGCGGTTTCAACTTGACTTCTTTACAAAGGAATTGTAAGCCAAGAATGTCACATGCTCAATGGCTGAATTCCGAAACTAGAAGAAGAAAGAAGCAGTGCGACACTAGTTTGCTGTCATGATCCATAATTGACCAACGATAAATCAGTGGTGACAGAAAGGAACAGAGGGAGATAAAAGCTTCATTCTTCCGAGTTATCAAACCAACATTCAGAGGTCAGAATTTTCTTAATCTAATCTTCTACTTTTCGCTTAGGATCTCAATCTTACCATATTTCTGTAATTTTTCGCTTAAGTAGGACACTTTCTAGGAGTTGCAGCATCATGGATTGACACAACTTTCCATTGAGATTTAATGATTCTTAATTTAAACATCTTGAAAATATTTACCCATTGTTCAAGCTACTTGTACGGTACATTATAAGGTGGAATAGAGTGATGAAATTTAGACTACAGAACAAGTCAAACATTTTCATTTTCATAGGAAGATTTATGCTATTAGGACATTTATGGTGTGTTACTACTGTTTCTATTTTTATTTTTATTTTTTATTTTTATTTTTAAATTTAAAATAAAAATCTTATAACTATAACATGGATACATATATATATGTATATATAAGTGTGTAACAGTTCATAACCAAATTGGACATACTCCATACTCCAAGCAGTGCCATTGGTCCTGTAGTCCATAGACTTGTTTATGGGAAATCTGTAACCTCTCCTATAACATTCTATGGATTGACGTCGTTTTTGTACTTTCATGTATTGTTGTCGTTTTTCAGTGACTTTGTTTGCTGATATTGATTTCGTTTTATAAGTTTATTGCGTCTCTATCTTGTTCTAAACTTCTAATTCTTTTTTTTTTTTTTCCCTTCTTTTTCTAAGTTTTTTTTTTAGAGCCATGCCGATTTTATACTCTTGTTGTTTGTTTTCCTCATTTGGTGTCACGGAGATAAATGATCTATTTTTTTATTAAATTCAAAAATACCCCCAAACTTGCGCCCTTTTTCCAATTAAAGGAATGCTACATGTACTACTCTCTTTTACACTCTCTCTCTCTCTGTAAAATTGTCACATGTCCCTACTTTTATGGTTGTTATTTTAGGGTACTGGACTGATTCAATTTATTAAACAAATAATAATAATAATAGTAATTGCTTAACCGGTGAGGCTGCATCTCTTCTTCTTCAGAAACTGGTGAGGCTGAACTGGAGGAGTTTAGCCCAAGAGAAAATGAAAATCCCTCAGAATAAAATACTATATTAATACCATTAATAATGGGGCCCACGGTAGATTCACGTTTTTTTATTTGTTTGGTCGGTAGTGGCAATTTCGTAATAAGAATTTAAAATAATGTCGTAGTTTTGGCATGATTAAAATTAAATGCACTGCCGAGGGAACAAAAACTAGGGACAAGTGTCAATTTTAGAGAGAGAGACTGCAACTGAGAGTGATTTTTCAAGTGCACATAGCATTCTTCTTTCCATTCCCGATCTTTCAAAATCGCTCAAAACCTCATAATATATATAAAACAGTTCAAAATACTTCATACATCCAATTTGGGTTTGCCAAAATGACATAAAATTAAAGCTTGATGCTATGTTTGGTAGGGTGGGAAAGAGAAACAGAGGAAGTGGATTAAGAGAAAAGTTCAACTTGATAGAATTGGTTATTTGGTAAGAATGAAAAGATAATGGAAAAGAAAATAGGATAGACAAATATTGTAATGTATGATCCACTTTTATATTCTTTACGAAAATGGGAGGAAAACTAAAATACACTCAATAAATACTAAAATTACTTTTTGATCCCTTTAAAAAATAATATATATAAACAAATAAAATTGTAATTACATAACCTTTTATATTCTTTCCTCACATGATACCAAACACCATAAAGAAAAAACAAAATCTCTCATCTCTCTCTTATTTACTTTAACTTCTATTTTTTGTTTCCCTCTTATTTTCTTTCTTTCTAAACAAACATAGGCTAAAAAAATATATTTTAAACTATAGAACTAATTATTAAGTAAAATATTAACAAGAACAAAGAATCCAATTATCCTTAATTGGAATCAAATATATTTTTATATTTTTTTTTTAAAATATAGAACAAATAATAATTCTGATCCTGTTTTATTTTATTTGTTTCCTTCACAAATAATTTGATTTCTACGTAGAAGATGTATCATAGTCCAAGAAATTTTTTTTTTAATTCTTGGTAATTTTTGGTCTACAATGTTGGATATTTGATTTACCTAAATATCACAAGGGCAAATGCAATCAAAGAAGTTATTTTATTAAGCACCCAATTAATATATATATAGATATATATATATATATATCTATAAATACTAGTTTTTAAGCTCATGTTTTGCATGTGTAGATTTAATGTGTTAATTTTTTTAAAATAAACATAAAAATATTAATTTTTTAATAAAAAAATTAATACATGTTAAATTTTTTAAGAAATCAAATCTTTTCTTAAGTTATTTATTGTCTCCTAAAGAGTTTAATAGAGTCAAGTAATCAGTGATTAAAATAGAACATAACAACTTGAAGAATTGTAAGAAAAAATTTGTTGAGATATTTTTGAAAAAAGTTATTTTACATAGGAATAAATTGGGAAATTGAAAAGTATTTTAAATGGGCAATTATAAATATGTAAATTTTTTTGGAGAGAAAAAGTAAAAACAAAAAATAATGCAAAGAAGGAAGTAAACAACGTCAAAAAAAAAAGTATAAGATTCCACAACAGTACTATATAGATTTTTTTTTTGGAAAGTCATCTTATCGGTACTAATTAATGGTCCCGTTTGTTTCTATCTATTTCCCACCATTTCAACTACATAAATTTTGTTGGCTATTTAACATGTCTTTGGTTTTTCAAAAATAATATATAATATAAATGTAGATGACAGCTATGTGTTGTCCCAAGAATAGCTACCCAAGAGGGGGTGAATTGGGTTTTCAAAACTTTTTAAAACTTTTTTTTTTTTTTTTTCAATTTTTGGAATGTTCTATGAATAAGTATTTCAATAAAGAGATTGATAAATAAAGCGAGAAAGTGAAGACAAATGCAAACGGATTTTATAGAGGTTTGGTGAAAAGCCTAATCCTCTGTCACTTAACTATATTGCTCGTCTTTTCGGCACGAACACTTCAATATAAGTCGGTGAAACTTTCTCTACCCAAGACACACCAAACCTTTTACAAACACGTCGACTTTAACTACGGATGCTAACTATGCAAACCCACCAAATTACAAGGAATTGGCAACCTATAAAAATGAATCTACGAAATTGAAAAAATTGAAAATTACAACTCAACTGGACAAAGATGAAGACAATTTTAAACCCTAGAAGAATTGTGAACACTCAAAGAATGTGAGAGACAAAGTTGGCTCAAGAGTAAATGAGAGATGAAAAAGAGGGCTTTTTGCAAATGTAAGCTTTTCAAGAGATTTCCATAAGTTTAGAGTAATATCCTTTCATCAATTACCATAAAAGACTTCCCTTTTATAATCAAAAACCATTTGAAACTTTAAAACATCATTGTGTATTAGTAAGAAAAAAAGCCATTTTTATAGTACCAGTTGACTAGACGTCCCTGTCTGATTGATCGGATAAAGGTCGAGAGCAAAACTCTGTTTCTGGATCCATTCAATTAACCGGTCCCATTAGTTGACCAGATCTACTGAGATGATTGACCGAATAAAGGCAAAACCTCTTTCTTTCCTGTTTTTGACACCAAAAAATGTTCTATAGCAATGACCACACAATTTAATAATATGATGGAGTTAAAAATAATTTTCAACATACTTTAAAAAAATGTATCAATAAGGTTTTAAAGCAATTTAAAAGCATTAAGGATTTTCTAAAGTGAGTGTGTGCGCAAGCCAACTTCAATTGACACAATCAAAGAATGCACACAAAACTCATTACAAGACTAAAGGAAATGAACCTAGTTGATTCGGTCTTGCTGAGCCTTATTGTCTTAAAGCTCTAATCCATCTTTAATCAAATTTGATCCATGAGCTTGATCTTTCTTGAACACAACTCCGCTTCTTGAGTTTAATCACTAATCACGCAAATTAAGCTTGAAACAGAACTCAAGAGAAGCATTAGGACTTTCCAATCAAATTGTTTGTTATCATCAAAAAGTAAAAATGCATGAATCCTTTCTGGGCCAACAGTAGGTTCCTCCAATAAGGAACATTAAATATTGAATAAAGCCAAGAAACCATTAGCGTGAAAAGACTCAAATCCACTTTTTTAAAGATTATTGTTGTCACATTATTGTTGAAATTACAACATATATAATATTGGTCAAAACATGGGAAGAAGCAACATAATTAAAGATGTAGTGGACTGTATTTACCTTCATCCATGTGCGCTGAATAAGTGGTCCCTTATTGCAAGTTCATGGAACAATCAATATTAGTTTTTAATTGCCAGCTCTCAAACTAGTAAATTGGACTAAAAACTTCAACAACCAATAACAAAATAATAAAACCAAAAAGCAGATAGTCTGGTGAGTTATTGTCAACTGCATGGTTGTATGGTCAGTGCTTGCGCATACAGAATAGAGAAAAAAAAAAAAAAAAAAAAGTCACGTGACGATTATATAGTCGTTATATCTGGTCACTATGTGATGATGACGTGATGACCACGTAGCTGTCACGAGATAATCAGGAAGACATAACCAAAAGATATATATGTAAAATGATTAACATGTAACCATTTTATTATTATGATTATTTAATATTATTACTACTACTATTATTCAGAGATGTAAGGATTAGAACTCTTCACCTTAGAATGAAATTAGTTTTAAAATTACTATTAGGCTATGCGAGTAACCATAATATTATTATGTTTCTATCAAATTTTGTTGAGTTTATATAAGTTTGTGATTCTGATGTGTGATTTAGATATGATTGGAAGATTTAAAGTCACTCAAAATTCTCAGAAAGTAGCATTCATAATCATGAAGCTTTATTTTATTGGGACCAATAATTTTCATTTTTTATTCATTGCAACTAATTAAGCTTTATAATGGGACTAGAAATATAGAATACACAAAAGAGATTAAATAAATAAAAAACAAAGGATAGTGAAACAGAGATCGAGATTCCTTTTAAGACCTTACACCTTTATGCTCTATAAGGTTTTACGTTAGGGTTTCATATTCTCTCCCGTTTCCTTCTTCTGCCATTTGCCATATTCAAGACTCTCATTTGTTCAAAGTCTAATAGCATTGTCTTTTGAGCCATAACTCCGGGGGAAAAAAAAAAAAAAAAAAAGAACAATCTTCTAACGGTTACATCAGCATAAGCATTTTCGCTTGATTATCCAAGGTACTTTTTTTTTTCTTTCCCAGCACTACTTTCTATTTATTATGTGATCTGTTCTTTCTTTCTTTCTTTCTTTCTTTTTAAATTTTTATTTTCTTTACTTAATTAAAATTTCATATTCATATTATTAAATTTGACTACTAGATGCAACATAACGGTTTTCTTGTTATTTTTGTTTAGCATTTTTAAGCTTATTTTCATTTTATTTTTTGATGTTTTAATGGTTACAACCTTTTCTTTTCCTTTTCATTATATTAAGGAATTATTGGCTGTAGAAATGCTCATTTGCCTATATAATTTTGGATACTAAGATCATCTGCAATAAAGAAGGATTTGCAGTGATGTTTTATTTTTTATTTTGTCTAGTTAGGAAAAAAAAAACAAAGTGATCGCATTTAATCTTGTCTATCTTGACGATGACTATTTTAACTTGTTTCGACTGTGTGGAAATTAAGGTTCTTGTTCATTTTGTCGCGGGTAGATCGCAAGGTGAGTGCCAAACTCTTTTTTGTACCTTACAATTTTAATATCGGAGAGGAAAATTTTCTAACTCCATGGCTTATTTAAAAAAAGAATATATATTGCTTTAGGTTTGAACACGAAGTACAAAATCAAGCTTTTTATTTGTTTTTCCGCTCATAATCTTTTTGCTGGATTGTGATTTCTTGAGGTCATTGTTTAATACTCGATGTTGTTTCCATTTTTTGTTTCTTCATTTTATCTTATATGTCACAAGTAATTGTACAATAAACAATATAAGTATTTTTTTTCTTTTTCTTTTAACTTACAAATAAGGGATTTGAACTCTATATTTTATGATATAATTAGATGTAAAATTACTATGAAACTATATCTATAACCACAAATAATAAGTGTTTTTAATTTTATTTTTCTGGTAATTACAATATGAGCTTCATTAAATTTATGAAATTGTACAAGTAATTGTACTAAAGGGCATCTGGGTTTTTACATCATGACAGAGCCGTTTTCCCATGTAAACATGAGAATATCTTTGCCATGTTGATCAACACGTAGTAAAGATTTTTTTTTTATATATATAGAGAAAAATAACCTTTATTTTTTGAAGTTATAATTGCACTCGCTAATTTTATAAATATTCCCACCAAATAATTTTTTTATTCAAGATTTTAGATACTATTGTCATAATACCTAATTTAACCCTATCATACACCCACTCTAATTTTAATTTTGATTTGATTTATAAGAAACAAAATCTATAGCAAATACTAGGGGGAAAAAACTATGCATATTTTAATTTTTTTTCTAAATAAGAAGTAAAATACCCTATATTTTTAACCACGTTCTCATAACGTTCCTCTTCTTCTTGATAATTTTCTAATACTTCTTCTTAAAATAAAAAATTAAAAAAACTATTTTTTTCGAGAAAGAGGATGGTAAGAAAATTTAGAGTTCATAGAAGTGAAATTAAGGATAGTATGTGGGGGTATTTTTTTTTAAATCATTTGCAGGAAAAAAAAAATTTTAAAGGAATTTGAAAAAAAAAATATATATATATATATATATATTTATTGTAAACGTTGGATATGCTTATTAATTTCTTGAAAACATACCATATTTATTTACAGTTAATGTGTGGTGTATAACTTTAGCAAAAAAAAATTGTGGGGATGTATAAAGGTGTATTTTTAATGAATTTAAATATAATTTTATTATGGGATAAAATGATAATAAGCATAGTTTATAATTTAGAGGGGATGTTCAGAACTTTTTTTTTGGTAAGTCATCTTATTGATACTAATTCGTGGTCCAGTTTGTTTCACCCGTTTCACGCCATACTATTTAAATTGTGTTGGCTATTTTAATATTTTGTATTTGGTTTTTCAAAAAAAAAGTGTATAACAAAATGAAGATGACTGATCGGTTTCTCGAAGGGAACATAAAATATTGAATAAAGCCAAAGAACCATTACCGGTGAAGAGACCAGATCTATTTTATAAGATTCTAGTTGTAACATTAATGATGGTTGAAAATATATAAATAATATTAGTCAGAACATTGAAATTAGCAACATACTTAAAAGATGTAGTAGACTGCTTTCTACCTCAATCCATGTGCACTGAATAAATGGTCCCTCATCGCAAGTGAATTTCCAGCTTCCTTTCCTTTTTTGCCTTTTTTTTTTTTTTTTTTTTTTTGCGCCGACACTTTCTAGTGTTTGGTATTCTTTCTTTTCTGAATTAAAATTTCGCATTCACATTGACTAACTTGACTACTTGAGTACCAGATGCAACTGAACGGAAAATTTTTTGTACTTTATTTTTTAAGGTTTGTTAGGTTATGCTTTTCATTTTATTTTTAGATGTTTTATGGTTTTCACTTTTTCAAAAAAAAAAAGGTGAAAATGACTGGTCGGTCCATCCCAATGAAACATGAATTATTGAGGAATAATGACAAGAAACCATTTAGTGGTGAAAAATAATGAAATCCATTTTCTAAGATTCTTGTTGTCAGATCCGTAATAATGTTTTTTTCTTTCAAAAAACAAAACATTATTTATATATGTTATGGTAGGACTTAAAATTCACTATTAGTATAATTACATTCATCCTCCATTTTTGTTTTTTAATGTAATAGGTGGGGTTTCAATTCTAAGTTATTTTGTAAAGTTAAGTATTCAATTATCATTATATTATGTTGCAACAGAGACGAAGGGAGAGAAGGCCTAGACCCCTTCAACTTTTGTTTGTTTGTTTGTTTTTTTTGTTTTATAAATAATTTTAACTAAATTTTCATAATAACCTTCTTTAAAAATAAAAATATGCTCACAATTATCCCTTTTTATGATATAGTTATTAGTTTTCTTTAAAAAAAAATATTGTCTTCGTTACTGGTTTGCAACCACGATATTCATCCTCTAATGAAAAAGTAATTTATTTGTGAGATTTTCTTTCAATTGCAAAAGTATGAGTGATGATTCTAGTTGTTTCTTTGCTTTTAGCTCATTATACTATTGAATTACTCACTGATATTAATTGTAAATACAAAATAAGCAAGATGATTAAAGAATATATATATATATATATATATATATATACACACAGTAGACCTGCTTTAATCGCTGGTCAAGTAAGCTCAAGTAAGTGATCCCTCTTTGCAAGTTATTGGAGCCATCCATAATTGTTAGTTACTTTGCACAAACGTCAATTGGACACACAAAGAAAAAGGAAAAGGGACCAAAAAAAAAAAACAAAGGGAAGAAAGAAAAAAAAAAAGTTGAGAGAGAGTAGTGAAACACAAAAGAGAATTTCTTAAAACAAAAGTCCTTTTCTGCTACTTGCCTTAGAGACCCTCTCTTGATCATCTATATGAAATGTCTCGCTTTGTTCAAAGTTGAAAGCATAGTCTTCTGATAGACCCAAAAACACAAGTATTTTACTCTTCATTATCTTCTCTAAATGTATTTTCACCTAATATTATTGTTATATTTTTCATTTTGACTGAATGTCATAATAGTTTTCTCCTTTTTTCCTTTTTTCTTTTTCAATGTACGTTGTAGTTTTTTTTTAATGATTGCTAGAACAAATTATCTTTTATTTTTTATTTTTTCTGTGATTTGGATATTCCAATCTAAGCAAACTCTTTTCAAACATTTCTTACAGTTCATTAATTGTGTGATTTTTTGATTAGTCATTGATTATGTGATTGCCTCAATGATTGTTGCCTTAACCATTTGATTTCTTATTTGTATTTTGTTCTTGTGTGAGAAAAATGAATGTTAAATATTCAAAGGAATAACAACTCACAAACATAATAAAACGTAAATAACAATATGGCAGGCGAGAAGAACATTTAAAAATGATAACAATACCAAACACAAGCAAATTCTACAACACATTAAACGACATAAATAATTATAGGTTCCGTTTCTAAACATGTAAAATAGCTTGATTGAAGGTCATATCAAAGTTGTCAAGTTTTAGTATCATCAATAAGAAAAAAAAAAATATATATATATATATATAATCCTTGTTTTTTTTTTTTTTAATAAAAGCCCTTGTTCTAACTTCCAAAAATTTATAGTGGTACTAACTGTGCTTCTTTTTTGTTTTAGTTTTCTGCTATATATTTGAAATAGAAGGAATTTACTTGTTATCTAAAACTCCAATCATTAAAGGAGCAATAAAGAGAAGAAAAGAGGTCGATACAACCAAAGGTATATCTCTTTCTTCCCCTACTTCTAACTATATATGCAGTTTAATTTAGTAAAGAATAAATTTTTGGTTTGGCGAGAATAATGGCTTCATGTTGGCTAAAAAAAAAGGAGAAAAAAAAAAAAAAGAGAGAGAGAGAGTGAAGTAATGAGAACACACAGCCTTTTTTTTTTTCCTTGCTCTGAGAGTTCATTCCATAAGACGCTTGTTTACTGATCCCTTTCTTCTTTGTTATTCTCTGAAGTCCTTTTCAGCATCAATCGTTACTACGGTTCCTTGAAGAAGAAAGACCATGGCCGAACTTGTGGGAGGAGCTCTTCTGTCCGGCTTCATTAATGTCCTGTTTGAAAGGCTGGCTTCCAAAGAGGTACTCAGTCTCTTTCAAGGAAATAAAGCCATTCCTAAGCTGCTTAAGGAGTTGGAGATCAAGTTGCGGTCGGCTAATAAACTACTGAATGATGCTGAAGTGAAGCAACTCACGGATGAAGACGTGAAGAAGTGGCTTGATGATATTAAAGAAGTGGTTTACGAAGCAGATCACGTGATGGACAAAATCAACACTGAAGCTTTGCGGCGCAAGGTGGAAGAAGATGAGCAATCTGGAAGCATAACAAGAAAGTTCATCAATTTCTTGCCAAACTTATATAGTGCATTTGACAACACTATGAAATCCGAGATAAAGGAGATCCTTGTTACATTAGATCTTCTCTTGGGGCGTAAGGATGAGCTGGGTCTTAGAGAAGGTGTTCATCAGAATAGACCTCAAAGATTACCTGCTCCTTTGGTGGACGCTTGTGATGTCTATGGAAGGGATGCTGAGAAGGAGGCTATTGTTAAGTTGTTGTTGTCTGAGCATAATGGTGGGCAGAAGCTATCCGTGATTCCTATAGTGGGCATGGGTGGTATCGGCAAAACCACTCTTGCTCAACTTGTTTACAATGATAGAAAGGTCCAAGATCATTTTTCCCTGAAGGTGTGGGTAACAGTGTCAGAGGAGTTCGATGTTTTTAAACTTACGAGAATAATTTTTGAGGCGATCACTTTTCAGAAATGCGATATTCAAGACCTCTATCAACTTCAAAATGCATTGAAGAACAAAGTGATGGGGAAAAGATTTCTTTTCATTCATGACGATGTTTGGAACGAAAATTATGAACTTTGGGAGGCTTTAAAGAGCCCTTTTGACTTCGGAGCAGATGGGAGCAAGATTCTTGTGACGACACGAAGTGAAGTTGTTGCATCAAAGATGGGCACTGTTCCAACTTATAGTCTACATATGATACCAGATGATGATTGCTGGAAGTTGTTTGCACGCCATGCCTTTGTCAATAGAGGCTCTGGGGTACATCCGGATTTGCAAGAAATGGGCAAAGAAATTGTTAAAAAGTGCAAGGGTCTACCTTTAGCAATAAAATCAATTGCTGGGGTTTTACGCTCACTATCAAGTTCAGAGGAGTGGAGAGGGATCTTGCAGAGTGATGTGTGGGATTTGCAATTTCAAGAAAATCAGAAGAACAAGATTCTTCCAGCATTATGGTTGAGTTACCAGTTCCTACCCCCAAACTTGAAACGGTGCTTTGCTTATTGCTCAATATTCCCCAAAGATTACGAGTTCGATGAAGATGACAAAGAAAGAATAGTCATGTTATGGATGGCCGAAGGACTTTTGCAACCTGAAAAAGGAAAAAGAATGGAAGA
>CM046374.1:30167527-30188187 GCA_025413025.1 Ficus hispida
CCCCCAGAGTCCGCAGAACCAACAGAGAGGACAGGGACCTCAACTTCATGTGGCACAGATGAAGCTCGAGGGACCCGAAATCTCCCAAGGCAGGTTGGAAGCTCCAGAACCTCAAGGACGCATTTACGCTACACAAAGGAGGATGCTCAAGCTGGACCTTCCACAGTGGTGACAGGTCAGCTTCCTTTTGCTCAACAAGATGCTTATGTGTTAATTGATTCTGGAGCTACGCATTCGTTCACATCGCCTAGATTCGCTAAGAAACTAGGTAGAGCAAGTGATAGGATCGGAAAAACATTTAGGACTGCATTACCCTCCGGGGAGATTCTGTTGTCTGATTATTGGATACGTCATGTTCCAATAATTATATGTGGTAGGGAAATGTATGTCAACCTGATCATCATAGACCTATATGACTACGACGTCATCTTGGGAATGGATTTCTTGGGGAAGTACAACGCAGTTATCGACTGTCCACGGCGTACTGTTACGTTCAAGCCAATTGGAGGCGAGGAGTTTATTTTCAGAGGATCGACTCCAAATAGCCGAAAATGTTCATTTCTGCGCTGAAGGCTAGGAAATTGTTGGCAGAAGGATGTATGGGATTTCTAGCCAACATAGTGGATAAGACGCTTGAAACCGAGAGCAGACCGGAGGAAGTACGATAGTCAGAGAATTTATAGAGGTTTTTCCTGAAGAGTTGCCAGGACTGCCACCAGAACGAGAGATCTCCTTTAAGATTGAGTTACTTCCTGGATCGGCACCAGTATCTAAGGCACCTTATAGGATGGCGCCTGCCGAACTTAAGGAACTGCAGATTCAGTTACGAGAGCTTTTGGATCGAGGATTCATTCGTCAGAGCTACTCGCCATGGGGAGCTCCAGTTCTGTTTGTTAAAAAGAAGGACGGCACTCTTAGGATGTGCATTGACTATCGGGAATTGAACAAGATAACTATCAAGAACAAGTATCCCTTGCCTCGGATCGACGATCTGTTTGATCAGCTGAGAGGAGCTTCAATTTTCTCGAAGATTGACCTGCGATCCGGATATCACCAGCTTCGAATTAGGGAGGGAGACGTTCCCAAGACAGCTTTTCGAACACGATATGGACATTACGAGTTCCTCGTTATGCCATTCGGACTGACAAATGCTCCAGCAGCCTTTATGGACCTGATGAATCGAGTATTCAAGGATTACTTGATTAAATTTGTTATTGTCTTTATAGATGATATCTTGATTTATTCAAGATCAAAGGAGGAGCATGAGGAGCATTTAAGGATTGCTTTACGAATTTTAAAGCAAAACCAGCTCTACGCTAAATTCACAAAGTGTGAATTTTGGTTGAAAAAGGTCCATTTCTTAGGACATGTGGTCTCCAAGGACGGCATATCTGTAGATCCGGCCAAGATTGAGGCAGTAAGTGAATGGCCAGCTCCGACAAACGTCACCGAAGTACGTAGTTTCCTCGGCTTGGCGGGCTACTACCGACGTTTTGTTGAAGGATTTGCTAAGATTGCAGCGCCGCTCACCGCACTTACACGGAAAGGAAAGAAGTACGAATGGACTGCAAAGTGTGAAGAGCACTTCCAAGAGCTGAAGAACAGGCTGACTCGCGCTCCGATTCTCATAATTCCGAATGTGGAAGAAGGAAACTTCGTGATATACAGCGATGCTTCTAAAATAGGATTGGGAGCCGTGCTCATGCAAAATGGAAAGGTGATCGCTTATGCTTCACGCCAGCTAAAGGATCATGAGAAGAACTACCCGACGCATGATTTGGAACTTGCGGCGGTAGTATTTGCGCTCAAAATCTGGAGGCACTACCTTTACGGCAGTAAGTGTGAAGTCTACACAGATCATCAGAGTTTGAAGTATATCTTCACACAAAAGAGCTTAACATGAGGCAAAGAAGATGGCTCGAATTGGTGAAGGATTATGACATAGACATCCGTTACCATCCAGGGAAGGCTAACAAAGTAGCTGATGCCCTTAGTCGGAAGTCGTCTTCCTCGTTGATGTCAATACAGCCATTGACCGAACCTCTTCAGAAGGAGCTAATAGAAGCTGGAATAGAGCTTATTACGGGAAGTTTAGCTGCCCTAACCTTCCAACCTACTATTTTAGATGGTATGAAGAGCGACAAGAAGGAGATGCCTCGCTGCTCAGAACAAGGAACGAAGTCCTGGAAGAAAAGGAGTCAGACTTCAACATATCGGATGAGGGCATACTCTATCGGAAAAATAGATTATGCATCCCTAACGACGACAAGTTGAAGGAACAAATCATGAAGGAAGCTCATGAGACTCCGTATTCCGTTCATCCAGGAGCTACAAAGATGTACCAAGACTTGAAGGAAAGTTTTTGGTGGCCCAGAATGAAGAATGACGTCGCTACATTCGTCAGCAAATGCCTTACATGTCAAAGGGTGAAGGCAGAACACCAACGTCCGGGGGAGAGTTGCAGAAAATTTCCATCCCAGAATGGAAATGGGACCAAGTGACGATGGATTTCGTGGTTGGACTACCCCGAACTTCCAGTGGCAATGATGCTATATGGGTGATTGTTGATCGTTTGACGAAGTCTGCACACTTCATCGCCATCAAGCTTAGCTTTTCGGTGGAACAGCTGGCGGAACTATACGTCGCGCAGATTGTTCGCTACCATGGGATTCCAAAGAAAATCATCTCTGATCGTGATGGTCGTTTCACTTCTAAGTTCTGGAGAAGTGTACATCAAGCCATGGGTACCAAGCTTACCTTTAGTACAGCTTTCATCCTCAAACGGACGGGCAATCCGAGAGGACCATTCAGACCTTAGAAGACATGTTGCGAGCATGCGTGATGGACTTCAAAGGAACTTGGGATAAAAAGCTTCCTTTGATTGAATTCTCGTACAACAACAGTTTCAAGCTTCAATTGGAATGGCTCCTTACGAAGCTCTGTACGGAAGAAGGTGCAGATCTCCAGTCCATTGGTACGAGACCAGGGAAAAGAACTTGTGTCCACGGATTTTATTCAAAAAACCACTGAGGCCGTGAAACTTATACGCCGACGGATGGAGACTGCATTTAGTCGACAAAAGAGCTATGCCGACAAGCGCAGAAGGCCTCTAGAATTCCAAGTAGGAGACTTGGTTTTCCTCAAAATTGCTCCATTCAAGGGAGTTATGAGATTCGGAAAGAAGGGGAAATTGAGTCCACGATACATAGGGCCATTCGAAATATTGGAAAGAATTGGCAACGTGGCCTATAGGTTGGCTTTGCCCCAGGAATTAGCATATGTACACAACGTATTTCATGTGTCGATGCTAAAGAAGTACATCTCGGATCCATCCCATGTATTGGACCACGAACCAATTGAGGTTCACGAAGATCTGACCTATGAGGAGAAACCAGTTCGAATCTTAGCCCGAGAAGAAAAGGTGCTAAGGAACAAGGTTATACCATTAGTCAAGGTCCTATGGCGAAATCATGAGATTGAGGAGGCAACCTGGGAACGCGAGGATGACATGAAGAAAAGCTATCCCGAATTGTTCTGATTTTCGAGGACGAAAATTCTTTAAGGAGGGTAGATTGTAATAATCGAAATTTTCACGAACTCACAATTTTCTTGTAAATAAGAAATTTATAGTTCGTATTATGTGTTTATGTGCAATTTTATGAAAATTATGAATATTAATACAAAATTCATGATTTTATCAGTATATGATTGAGTTCTCGGTAAATTAATTACGAGACTTCATGATAGGCCTTTTAAGTAAAAAGGTATGGCGAAATTTCATGAATTCATGATAGTCAAATTTTGACAAGAGAGTCAATGATTGACAAGAAAGTCAATGGTTGACCCGAAAAATCGAAAATGAGGCGGTACGGTTAAATATTTTTCAGTATAAAAATTGTACCGTGTAAAAACCATTTTTACGGATAAAATGGTATGTTTAAGATTCAAAAACCACCATAGAAAATCAAGCACATTAGTTAGGTTATCTTTGGCCAAGAAGTTTGATTGTATAAGAAAATTTTTATACAGTCCATTTCTACACAGATGAATTTTGGACTGCAGTTTAAAATAACAGTACTAAATTGTACTGTGTATTAGTGAAAGCAGTATTTGAAATATCTGTGTTGGATTTAAAGTGGACTACATTAAAGAAAAAGCCAAACAAGGCTTTAAGATGACATCACCTAAGCTTGGAATTATGACATCATCCCATTTTTGATTTATGACATCATAAATGGTGGAAACAACTCACACCTAGCCACCTAGCACCATGCATGGCCGGCCACATGGAGGGTCTTTTGGCAAAATTTTGTGCAATTATTTTTGCTCCAAGGATTTATGAGCAAAAGGTGAACCAAAAAGATTTGCAATGTGATCCAAAACCTCACCTATAAATAGGCCAAGGGGGTGGTCGGTTTTTAGTCCAAAAAAATCAGAAAAAGCAGCCAAATTCTGCCCATTTTCCCTCTCCAAAAATCTGCAATCTCAAGTGGGTGATTGAGTAAAGAAAAAAATTGAGAAACTTAGGGGTTTTGATGTTGTAGTCTTCGGTTTTCCCTAGCAAGTTCAATCAGAAATTTTGACAGTTTTTGGTGTCCATTTTAGGGGCCAACAGCCGGCTGCCAAGGGGGGGTGAGTGAGTGAGAAAATTTGGATTTAAGAGAGCTTAGTTTAGGTGCAAGCAGCCACCAAGAATCAGCCAATTTTGGTGCCAATTGGTGCAACAAAACCGGCCTTGGGTGGTGTCCTAGGAGGAAAAGTTTTGTGAGCCAAACCCTAACCAATTTTTGGAGATAAATCAAGGTAAACTATTCTAGACCTTAATCTCTTTCAATTAAGCATTCAATTTGAAATTTACATGTATTTCAAGTTGAAATTGTAAGAGCATAAGCTCAATTTATTTTGTGCCCAAAGTTAGGAATCTAGGGTTGTGCTTGATCTAGAATTAGGGGTGGTTTGATTTTTATGTGCATGCTTGCTTTAATTTTCTTAATTTGCATACTAAATACTAGTTTATTATATGTCCCCAATCTGCCCTAGTGTTGGTGAATGATAATTTTGTGCTAGGTTGCTAGAATTTAATTAGTATGCTTGTTAGGTTTTGTGCAACCGAAATCATGCAACTTAGTTGATCCAATATCAATTAGGTTTGCATGGTGATGTTAGAAATTGTGATTAAAGAAAATTTACGCTAGAAAATCGCTGCATGTGTGTATTAGGGCTCCCGCGGTGGCTGGTTGAGCTAGATTCCACGTCTAGGACGTAAAACGAATTCTAAACCGAAAAACTGCCAGGCTCGGGTGGATCCTGACCAGTTTTACGGCAAGCCGATTTTGAGGCCTTTAGAGGCCGAATTAGGCAAAACTTAAAACACAAAAGTTGTTCAGAACAGTTTTTCCTAGAGGGCAACGCGGATGGATTTGCAAAATGAGGCTCCAATGGCCTCCGTTTTTACGAAAATCCGAGACTAAACTGCCCAGACCTAGTTTACACGACCAGTGGGTTTCAAATTAAAACTGGTACGAATCCAAGCAGAACTGGGTTTTTCTTAAAACATGAAAGTTTTAGAATTTCTCAAGAGCAAGAACTTTCGTGAAGACAAGTTTTTCAAATTCCATTTGGATTTTTAAATACAACCTGAACTATAAAAACTGTGCAGAGAAAAAGAAATTCCTGCACAGGATTTTCTACAAACATACAGAAAAACTGTATTTCTACATCAACATTTCCTGTTTTGACTATGAAAACTATTTCAAAAGCAGTTTTCAGCCTTAAATAAGTTTTATAAAGTTTTACTTTGAAAACCTCGAATTTTGAAGTAAAACAAAAGATTTTCTAGCCAATTTTCTAAATTGGATTTTAAAAGCTAAAGTGTAAAAACAAAAGATGACGAGTGGTAACCGGGAAGGATAACCGAGTTACTAAGGCTTAGGCCCAATAATAGGAATAGTAACTTGATACTATTCATACGTACATGAGTTTAATACCCGAGGTTACCTCAAGTAACCTAACAAGTAATGGATCAAGTTTGGTTAACCACAAACTCTAGGGTTACGATTAGTAACCTAGTAATGATCAAGACCGGTGTGGGGGGGGGGGGGGGGCATATAATTAGAATATTGAACAGGTTACCAATATTTTATAGGATCCTTATCCTATGTTCTTTTTAATAGCAGGAGGTAACCTGCAGTTGCAATCTGAGTTAAGGCAACGAAACCCCAGACATAGTATCTCAGGCAAGTATCGAACCTCACCTGCAGTATGGAAATAGTAAATACTATTTTCAAATGTGCTATGTTATGCTATGCTATTTACACTATATTTTCAAGTGTACATACTATGATATGTGATGCCATGCGATGATATATTCTATGACATGTTATGCCATGTTGATAAGAATGCCATGTTTTTAAAAGTGTCATGGTTTACAAAAATACCATAAATGCCATGTTTTCAAAAGTGTCATGGTTTACAAAAATGCCATAAATGACATGTTTTTCAAGAATGCTATGTTATGGCAAGTGTTAAGTATGATATAACATAGTGACATCATGAAGCATGTTCACTAATGTTAAACCATATGGTAAGATAAATCAAGAAAGGTGTCGTACCAACCTCCCGTGATCGAGGAGGCTAGAGGTTTCAGTTGTGACATTTACCTTCCGTGATCGAGAAGGGTCAAGTTATAATTCCCAGAACTGTTAGGGCTTTGCAAACCCTAGCTTTGTCTGGAGGCTGCGCGCTTTCGGTACGTACACTATGGGCCCACATGTTGAGACAAGATAATAAGTTAAAGGATTGAATCTAAAATGAAGCATAAGACTTTCAATCCATCATAAATGGCTCATGCATAAGTTACATGATGATTGACATGTTTTAAGATGATTAAATTATTTTTGTGAGATTATGTTTGTACTTGCTGGGCGAAAGCTCACTCTTATATTTCATATTGTAGGTAAAAAGCCTGCAATTTAAGTGGTGGGCTATGCAGACGATGCGGCGAGTGAAGGGCGGTGTGGGATACCACTACGCATGATTTTCCGCATTCGATGTTAAGAAAATATTTTAATATTCTAAAGTAAATTATGTTTTGTTATATGTATAAAGTTTGAAGACACGAGAAGGTATTCTCAGTTTAATATATATATATATGGGTGACATATTATTCTCCACAAGATAATTTATGTGAATATGTTTTAAAGAAAAAAAAAATTATTCTCAAATTTTCAAGTAAGATAAGTACAAGTAAGTATGGTGTCGACCCGGCTTGGGAAGTCGGGGCGTCACAAGTTTGATGTTTTGAATCTTACGAGAAAAATTATTGAGGCAATCACTTCTCAGAAATGTGATATTCAAGATCTATATCAACTTCAAAATGCACTGAAGGAGAAAGTGATGGGGAAAAGATTTCTTTTCGTTCATGATGATGTTTGGAATGAAAATTATGATCTTTGGGATGCTTTAAAGAGCCCTTTCGACTTTGGAGCAGACGGGAGTAAGATTCTTATTACGACACGTAGTGAAATCGTGGCATCAAAGATGGGTACTATTCCAACTTATACTCTACAGATGATTCCAGATGATGATTGCTGGAAGTTATTTGCACGCCATGCCTTTGATAATATAGACTCTGGGGTACATCCAGATCTTCAAGAAACGGGCAAAGAAATTGTTAAAAAGTGCAAGGGACTACCTTTAGCAATAAAATCAATTGCTGGGGTTTTATGCTCTCTATCAAGTTTAGAGGAGTGGAGAGGGATCTTGCAGAGTGATGTGTGGGAGTTGCAATTTCAAGAAAATCAGAAGAACAAGATTCTTCCAGCATTATGGTTGAGTTACCAGTTCCTACCCCCAAACTTAAAACGGTGCTTTGCTTATTGCTCAATATTCCCTAAAGATTATGAGTTTTGGGAGGGTGACAAAGAAACCATAGTCTTGTTGTGGATGGCAGAAGGACTTTTGCAACCTGAAAAAGGAAAAAGAATGGAAGACGTTGGAAAAGAGTACTTGAATTCTCTAATATCAAGGTCATTCTTTCAGCGATCAAGCCAGTATGGAAGTTCAATTCTCCTAATGCATGATCTTGTACATGATTTAGCTGTGCGCATTTCAGGTGAGTTTTGCCTCACATTGGATGGTTGTGATCACTTGGATGGCTTTACAAGCAAGACTCGTCATTTGTCATATCGAAGATTAAAGGAAGACAAAACAAAGTTACAGGATCTGTCCAAAACCAAGTGTTTCAGGACCCTCTTGGCTTTACCGTTGTCATATGTGTTTAGTCACGCAAGATCGATGGACCCTATCCCTTATGAACTATTTCAAGGAGCTGGAGGATGCCTGAAAGTGCTCTCTATACCTCAATCTAGTATCACAGAGTCGCTTGATTCGATTGGGGATCTAAAACAACTAAGGTATTTGGACTTATCTGGGACAGAAGTTGAAGAAATTCCAAGTTCAGTTTGTACTCTATACAACTTGCAAACACTGTTATTGTCATGGTGTAAAAAACTTACTCAATTGCCAGCCAACACGTGTTCCTTAATCAACCTACGTCATCTTGGGATTAGAGGCACACCTTTAAAAGAAATGCCCCCACATATGTGCAAGTTGAAGAATCTACAAACATTAAGTGATTTTGTTTTGGGAGAAAATGGTGGGTCTAGGATCAAAGAGTTGGGAAAGCTGAAGTCTTTGCATGGAAGTCTTTGTATTTCAGGGCTTGAAAACGTGGTGGACGTGGGGGATATTTTACAAGCCAATTTGAAGAACAAGGAATGTCTTACCAAGCTTTGTTTGATATGGAAACATGACAGTATAAGTAATGATTTATCAAAAGAAAAGGAAGTACTTACTGCACTGGAACCACATAAAATGCTGAAGATACTCGAAATTAACGGTTACAGAGGTACTATATTCCCAAATTGGGTAGCATGTAAATCATTTAGTGATATGGTTGAAATGTCTCTAATCCATTGTAAAAATTGTTGCTTGTTGCCACCACTGGGGCAATTACCTTCCCTCAAAGAGCTTCATATTGGGTCTATGCATGGTTTGGAAAGTATACGAGATGAATTTTATGGTACTCCTGTAACTACGCCTTTTCCATCCTTAGAAAAATTACGCATTTATTCCATGAGTTCGCTGGAGAGGTGGTCATTTACTAGAGCTGAGCAAGCACGTGAGAGTTTCGCCCATCTCAAAACTCTTCGTATTGCGTCATGTGACAAACTGAATGTGGGACTGCCAGCTGGTTGTTTTCCATCCTTGGAAACAATTAGCATTCGCTTTTGTAAAGAACTGGCGAGCGCAATTCCCACAAGTCAAGCAGAGATTGATTCCGCCTATCCTTCTCTTAAATCCATACGATTATACTACTGTCCAAGATTGGAGTTGTTTTCAGGAATAGGATTTCCTTCTAATTTAAAGGAACTTGAAATCAGGAGATGCGAAATGCTCATTGCAAACCGTATGAAGTGGGATCTGCAAAGACTCTCCTCTCTTCAAAGCTTATTCCTCCTTGGATTTGAAACTGAAGGAGGGGTGGATTCATTTCCAGAGGAAGGGCTTCTTCCATCCACTTTGACTTCTCTCAGTATCATTGAGTTTGAAAATCTTAAAACCCTAAATGGAAAATCCTTTCACAACCTCACCTCCCTTCAAGAATTGGAAATTGGGTCATGCGGAGAGTTACAGTGCTTGCCAGAAGAAGGGCTGCCCCTTTCTCTCGCTCGTTTAAGGATCTATGGCAGTCCTCTGCTAAATGAGCGATGCCAGAGAGGAACAGGGGCAGATTGGCCCAAAATTCAACACATCCCCAACATAAACATCGGCTGGGAAGAAATATGATAAGAGCAACACGATTTTTTGTCCCTCCTCATTCTCTGCATGCTCCAATTTTCCCTTCAGGTACTATACCATTTGTTTTTTGTTCTGTTTTAATTTATTAACATTTGACTTCCATTTTACTTTGCTTTTACGTGTGTTCCTTTTTATGATTATTTCTTCAATATTTCCTTTTTACTGGTTTGGGCTTTGGTTTCCATATGTGGGTGTGAATTTTCTTTGATCTAGTCTAAGGAAGTTGATCGAAATTCATGGAAAAATAGAAATGTTTCATTGTTTCAGAAGTTTTCAACAATCCCTTGTCATATAGCTTTCTAAAATATTAATGTTCCAAATGAAAGTTTTTTCAGTGTTTGATCTAACACATATACATATCTTAAATTGCAGACGTAGATTGAACATGTTACCCAGGAAAAAAAAATCTAATTCATAACATTTTCACTATAAGGTCTACAAGTAAACCAGGATTCTTTTATCAGACTGTGACTTTTTTGTTGCATCTTGTCAAAGACAACTATTTTAACAACTAGAGGGATTTTGGAAATAATGATTGTCCATTCTGTTTTGAATGGTATTGTCTTCATTATTTTTCTTTCAACCATCTAAATATAAAAATGGATAATCTTTGAAGAAACTCAAATGTGAATAATGTCCGCAGATGTTTCAAAACCAGTCACATGCAAGGATGCTAGAAGAATGTCCTTATATTCTTTAAAGTTAGCAGCACAGCATTCACAGGTCTAAATTTTTATAATGGATAATGTGTTGAAATAAGATTAGCACTCAAATCAGTGTGTACGCTCTAATGTGGTTTCTCTTGTTTAGCTGACATTTAACCTACTGCAGATACTTTGCTGAAATTTTTGTCCTTTTCTTTTTGAGTCTTTTTTTCTCTTTAGCATTTTAGAGATGCATACGGTTCGTTTCCCACAGTTAGAATCCATTTCATATTCTTTTGTTACGTTTTGCTTTCCTTTACCATCTTTAGCAAACAGTTTCACTTCATTTTCAACTCACTTTTCATTGCAGAATAATGCTCTCAACAAAGTTGAAGGGATAACAAAACATCCAAACACACACACACACACACACACACACACACACACCTTTACAAGTAGTATTTTGCTTACTATTATGAATAGCATATGCACTAAGAAATTTTTTTGTTTTTTGTTTTTCTATTCTTTTTTCTGCCCCAAATCCTTTTAGATTATGACAAGAAAAGAGATGGTATATTGCCACACATTGAATAGCTTTTGTAATTTAGTTTATCAACTGTACTTTCTACTACAGGTGTTGTTAGACAATAATTTTATGTGCTCGGGCCGAATTCCAGGATGTGTTACGGTACTTTGTGCTGTCCAGATCCATAGTTGACAAAGGATTAATCACTGGTGACATAGAGGGACAGAGGAAGATGCCGAGATCATTCTTCATTTTTGTCCCTCCCTATTAATCTCAGTATTTTCCAACTCTATCTTAAGGTATTTTTGTTCATGTTTTTCGATTGTTGTATATTTTTGTTTCCATTTAGTTAAGAATAATCTATTTGCAGATTGATTTTCCCTTGCATTGAACAACATTCTGAATCTATAGGGTCGTGACGTGAATCTATAGGGAGCAACATGTAAATCTGGTAAACAAATCTTTTTGTGAGGTGAGTTGTTTTCATTGTGTCAATACACGTTGTTTAATGTTGTCTTTAGATGTAGATATTGTGAAGTTCTCGTTGTTAGTCTTTGCGTCCTCAAAGTATGAAACATGCATATCATGTTATAAGTGATAGATATTCGTTTCTCCAAGAAATATCTAAAAAGTGGAAATTCAAATTCATAACAGTTTCACCAGACGGTCTACATGCAACTTGTCATAGAATACCGTTGTAACTACTAGATGGATTTTGGAAAGAATGATTTTCCATTTTGTTTTGCATGATACGATCTTCATTATTTTGCTTACTGTCGTATGATAAAAAAAAAGAAAGTGGATAATATTAGAAGAAATTACTCTGATGTGACTAATGTCTGCAAATGAAAGTCAGCCACATGCAAGGAAATGGGAGAAATGTCCTTTTTTCTTCGTCAAAGTGAACAGAACAACATTCAGAGGTCAGAATTTTATTTGTTTAATGTCCTTTTTGTTTTTGCTTAGGATCTAGATCTTACCATGTTTCTGTATTTTTTGCTTCCTTTCTAGGAGTTGGAGCGTCATGGAATGAACAAGTTTCCATCGAGATTTACCGATTCTTAATGCAAGTTAAACATCTTGCAAATATTCAACAATTATTCAAGTAACTAGTCTGGTACATTCTAAGGAAGAAGGTGATGAAGTTCAAACAACAGAACAAGTCAAACATCACGGGACGAAGATTTCAGCGAGTAGGACAGGTTTGACGTATGACTAGTTTTTGCTTCAATTTTTGCCCTTTGGCTGACCAACGGATTGGAACACTTTTGAATAGTAAGCAGAATTACTGGCGAGAGTTATTTAAGCAGCTGTTGATAAAGCAACTTTGATCTTCATCAGGATTTTTCCAGAACATTTGAACCGTGCTTATCTCTTGTAAGAATCATGAACCGAAGGCCGATCTAGGAATACTACTCTGTATATTATGTGTTGAAATGAGAATGGTACTAATCTCATTGAATTCCCAAACTTCCGCTTTCGACCTCCTAGGTAAATATGCACTCTTTTTTCCTTTTAGTCTTTTTCCCACTGGGTTTTGGCTGAAAGGTTTTTAATGAGGCATATTTGAAGATGTGATCAAAGTTAGAGTCTTGGCTCTCATTTTTAGGATCGTCTCCCGTCAGTTTGGGTTTCGGGTTGATGGGTTTCGGGTTGATGAATGGATATGCTTTTTTTTTTCTTTAGGTTTGTTGTTTGCCTTCCTACGTGCAGTTTATCTTTTTTGACACCCATGTGCATGCGTTTTGTTTTATTTTAATTTCTCCTATAAGCATCTTTTTGTATTTTTATTTTTAATAAAATTTTAATGGAATAGGAAAGTGATGAGGGTGCTAGAGGGGTGTCGACCTAGTCGAGATGTCTTGGCGTACATACTAATTCATGTTGCTATTTTTATTTAAGAACAAGTTTAGTACTCAAATCGCTGTGTATGCACGACTGTGGTTTCGCTTGTTCAGCTGAAACTAAACCTACTGCACAAACTTTGCTGAAACTATAGTTCTCTTTCTTCATCTGAAATTTATCTTCTTTTTCTTTTTCTCGGTGATGTTTATAACTTTTTTGTCTCTTGGTCTTTGGTAGCATCTTCAAACTGAATACGGTTTTTTTCCAACTATTAGAATCCATTTCGTATATTCGTTTGTTACAGTTTTCTTTCGTTTACCCTCTTTAGCAAACAGTTTTGCTTCATTTTGAACTCACTTTTCATTGCAGAATAATGCTCTCAACAAAGTTGAAGGGATGGCAAAACGTCCCAATCAATATATACATTAGAATATGCACTAAGAATTGGTTGCAAACCTAGTATATATATAGTTTCAAAGTGTGGAATTCCAAACTCAAAATGACTCATGCCCTTGCACAAACTAATAATCTATTTTCCCTTTTTAGCCTTGTCCAAGTTGATTTCAAGTGTCCCAGATCATCGCAACAGCAATAACCTCGATTCCAAGCAACACAGCCGAAAACTTGAGAAAAGGTGTGCACCATTTTGGTCAGCTAAATTAGTAATCTTTACAAAGTTTAATTAAAGTTTTCTCAAATTAGATTACAGAAAAACCAATATTCCTGCTGAGTCTGTAAGTTAATATCACCCAACAATTATTATGATTATAATTATTTTTCTTTTTTGACTGGAAATTTTCCCTTTTGTTATTATTATTTTTCCTTAAATTAGTTGAATGCGTAATTGATGTATCATTTGTTCTGCTGCAAATCCCACATCACCATCGTGACTAGCTAGTCCAGATCAGATTATGTCACATGTAATTTGATTTAACAACAAGTTTAATTTTGAAATTCCTCTTCTGGACTTGCAAAACTAAATATAAAAAGCTACAACAATTACAAAACGGCAATGAACTCTACATGGACAACCGAACTAATAAACGACAATAGACTCCAGAAACGACAACAAATAAATCATGAAAAACAGCAACTCCAAAATCTCTAGTAATATTCGTTCCTTCTTACACACAGTGATATAAAAATGTGCTTTGGAATGAATGTGATTTCCTCTGGACCACGTTTTCTTCTTGTAATAATTGGTGGAATAATGCAGACAATATATAATTAAGTGTGGTTTTCTTCTTTGTGCTTTGGTGAAACAAAACAAGAGATATCTGCTCAAAAACAATTTATTACATAGGCTTAATTGGCTGAATCTAATTTAAGTTATCTTCTGGTGTTATTAGTTGTGTGGTCGATTTTACGCTTTGTTCATTATCTGTTTCGTAGGCTTCTAAGTTTTCGGATGAATTTCCAACGAAGATAAGTGATCAATGAGCTGACAGTCAATCCAAATGTTAAATGGATCTAATGAGCTTTGTCTTTTTCTTTTTTTCTTTTTTTTTTTAAGTGAGCATTGTCATTTTGGTTTGTCAATGACTATTTAAAATCGTGCCCAATTCTTGTACAGAGAAATAGTAAAATAACGAATATTCTCACATGTGTGCCCTTTCAACTGTAGGGATGACCCACTTTGATTTATGGATTTTAAAAACTCTCACTTTACTCATTAAATTTAGAATTAACTTCACTTATTAACTCTCTTCCTTACAATTTATCTTAAAAAAAAAGGATAAAGCCGGTAATGTGGTACATGGTCATTTTTTAAGAACTTTGTCAAAAATTAACAACAAAAAAAACATATGATTTCATTTAATTCCCCCTTTTTTTCCGTATGTTTTTACCCAAAAAAAAGAAAAAAGAAAAAATGAGTTAATTGGGACTAACAAAAATTCGAAGGGTAAAATAAGAGTTTTTAAACTTCAAGTGGTAAGGGTAAGAATGACATTATAAAGCGAGAGGCATATACAGGTGAGATTGATTCATAAAACAATTAAAGCATCTACCTAATTTAAGCTACTTTAAACTGAAATATTCCAGAAAAGTTAAGAGGTTGTTAGAGAAAGGAAATAACAAGAGTTAGTTTATAAGATGACCAAGATTGTAGGGATAAATACTGATTCAAATGATTCAAATTCTGTAAATTGAATATAGAAAATGCTCAATGTACTAAATTTACTTTTATTTTAAAATCGTAATAAAACAAGGCATAGCATATTTCGACAATACTGAATATTATTACTGTAGAAAGATATTCATCGCAAAACAAAGCTTTGCAAATGTTGAAACTCTTGTCTTGACAACCAAAAAAAAAAATAACACACACACACACACCCCTTTAACAATTGACGAGGAATACCCAATATCAAAATATTCTGCCGGCCAAACATTTTTTAAAAGAAAAGATACACGCATTTCAACCTCACATTTGGAAACAGAATTAAAGAACTAATATTGGCCAAACGTCTACATAAAATTCAACAACGACTTTATTAGTAAATGCTTATATTCTGCCGTCGCCACGGACCAAAACCTAACGCGTTGATTTTCAGTGTGGAAAAATGTTTCTGCCTAAAAATATCTATATATATATATATATATATCTCAAATCCAGCAGTCAGATAAATCGGCAATCGAAACATTTTATTTAAATAATCTGGTAACTACTAATTAATCTATATTTAAATTTTTATTTAGAATCTTGTAATATATTACAATTTAGAACTAACAACTACTATTATAATGTTGTATTGTAATCAATTCATTGTTATAATAATGTGCATAAAAGAGTTACAAATGTCGTTATATACAGGTTTTATATTTGAGAATATATCTATATATGTATTTTGTGCGCGTGTGACAAAGCTAGGAATGGTATTGATTTCACATTTCACCAAATACTGCCTACGAACAGTAAAGAGAATCACATTTCACATTGCACTTAATATCACAGTAAAGAGAATCACATTCTAGGCAAAAAACAGTTTTCAAGGCTTTTAGTAACAAAGAGACAATTTTGCACTTAATGTATCTATTTATTTAAAATTTTAAGCTATAACGCATTGAGTAAAACGTTACAATGTTTCTTTTTCTTTTTCTTTTTTAAGGGGGAAAAATTGTAACGTTTTGGTCCTTTAACTTTTGTTTCTGACATATTACTTTATAAACCTTTGTAATATGTCTCAAAACGTTCCCATGTTCATAGTCCAAGGACAACTAATGCTAATAATCCTAATATATAATTAAATGGAGTAGAAAATAAGGAAGGTGAAGTATTTAGGGGGAAAAAAGAAAAAGAGGAGTAGGTGGGGGCAAGGTGAATAGGTAAGCTCAGAGGAGGGAAAAAAAATGTAAGTAGCCTTACCCTTTTTTTTTTTTTTCCTATTTGATAAGATCATACACGAGGTGTTTTTTTTTTTTTTTTTTTCAAATAAATTACAATGAATGACAAAAGTAAGTTGTTATAGTAATATTACGATAACTGAAGCCCTTTTTTTCCCTCCTCACAAATAATTTGGTTTAATTTCGACGTGGCATATATATCATGTTCAGTGAAAGTTATCAACAATATATATATATATATATATTAACTTGGGTGGGGTTATCAACATTTTGAAGACTAGTGGGAACGCGCAAAAATAGTCTATTGTCTAAATTATAATTGAGATGATTGCAAGAAAAAATGTTTAAATGTGGACATGCTTACATATAATTATTTTATTAAGGGTAAAGAGACAAAAAAAAGAAAAACGAAAAAAAGAAAAAAGTGAAATGACACGTAACGACTATAACAGGTGTGGACCAAAACATTGTAGATCAAGTCCTATTGACATTTTAATAATCCACAAGAAAAGATAAAGATAAAAGATTTGGCAAACTAGCTTATATTTATCATGATTACCTCACAGAGGCAAATGAAATCAAAAAATTAATATTTGTGGTTTATAGAAAACGACCTCGTTTTAAAGTATTTTAAGTTTTTTAAACTTAGCATGTGTTTTGGGGAAACAATTTGAATTGCAAAAGTTTAATTGGGGTTGAGTTAAATTGAGTTGTCCATTTGGCGTGCGTTTAGGTGATTGGAGTTAATTAAATATGACTAAAACGAGTTGATCTTTAGCGTGGAAAAAATAGTATCTTTTTCTTGGTGACAATTTTATTGGTAGTGATTTCACGTTTTTACTTTAGTCTTCCAGATGAATTATGATATATTAAACATCCAATTGATATATATATATATATATATATATTTATGAAAAATACAAAAAGCACTTGTTCTACTATTAACTTTTGAGTACCAATTTTATATGATATATGAGTTATCGTTTTTTTATTTGTAAATATTTAACGCATCATCACATCAAATAATACATTTATCAATAAAAAAATGACACATAAATTGATTCTTCAAAAGTTAGGATTAGAATTAATGTTCATAGTATTATTATATATAGCCTTTAACCACAATATTATTAGAAAGTCTAAGATTCCACGGCATTATTTAAATAGCATAATTTTTTGGGCAAGTCATCTTATTGGTACCAATTCACAGGCCTTTTGTTTCAACCATTTCAACTATTTAAATTATGTTGGCTATTTTAACATTTTGGCTTTGGTTTATAAAAAATAAATAAATAAAATAAAATAGAATAAACGAAGATGACTAGTAGGTTCATCCCAATGGAACATAAATAATTGAATAAAGCCAATAAACTAGTGATTAGTAGGTTCATTGCCGAATTACATTATAATATTAGCCATAACATCAAAATAAGCAACATAATTAAAGATCTGCTTGTTCCTTTGTCCATGTGCGCTGAATAAGTGGTCCCTTATTGCAAGTTCATGGAAAATTGGACTAAAAACCAAAACAACAGATAATAAATAATAAAACAAAAAAGAAGATAGACTAATTACGATTGACTTTGTAATAAAATGACAAATAAAATTACAGTACTGTTATTCGTTGATCATAAGTTTATTTTATTTGGACCAAGAATTTCATTTTTATTCGTTGAAATTTCTTTTAGCTCATTATTGGGACTAGAAATATAGAATACACAAAAGAGATTAAAAAAAAAAAGAGGGGGTTGTGAAGAGAGTTTCCTTTGATGACCGGGCTTACTTTATGCTCTATAAGATTCTACATTAGATTGCTTTTTCTCTCTCCTTTCCTTCTTCTGCTATTTGCATATTCAAAACTCTCATTCTTTCAAGTCTAATACCACTGGGTAAAAAAATAATAAAATAAAATATAAAAAAGATCAATCTTCGAACGTTACAAGTCGCACAAGCATTTTCTCTTGATTCTCCAAATTAAGGTACTTTTCTTTCTTTCTTTCTTTTGTTTTTTTTTCTTTCCCTGCACTTTGTAGTGTTTGGTATTTTTATGATCTGTTCTTTCTTTCTTTTTAAATTTTTATTTTCTTTGCCTATTTATATTGATTAAACTTGAATGCTAGATGCAAATTAACGGTTTTCTTGTTATTGTTGTTTAGTTTTTTTAGGCTTCTTTTCATTTTATTTTAGATGTTTAACGGTTACAATCTTTCTTTTCCTTTTCAATATAATTTTCTTTTCACTTATAATAAGAATTATTGGATGTAGAAATACTCATTTGGCTATACAATGAAGAAAATTAAGATTACCTTCAATAAAGTAGGATTATCAATGAAGATTTTTTTTAATCTAATTACAATAACAAAAAAAGAAAAAGAAAGAAAGAAAGAACAAAGTGATTGTGTTTGATCTTATCTGTTTTGACGTGTGATAATTATTCAGCTTGTTTTGACTATGGAGATTAGAGTTTCTTGATATTTTCCGGTGGTTCGCAAGGTGAGGGCCTAACTTTTTTTTGTACGTTATGATTTTTTAGTGTTGTAGCTAAAAATCAACTCCATGGCTTCTTTGAAAGAGAACATATATTGCTTTAGTTTAAAACATGAAACAGAAAACCGAGCTTTTTATTCGATATTGAGCTCATAATCTTTTCGCTACAGCTTTTAGCTTTATTAATGTTGTCGTTTACTTTGTTACATATAATTATATGTCACACTTTGAATATCGTAGTTAAGTTAACATACCAAAAGCGCCTTTATTTCTTTCTTTACATAAATAAATAATTATATAAAATGGACAATTTTTTAGCTTTATCTTGCTAAAGAAAGTAGAGGTTGGGTTTAATTGAAATTTACATATTCTTTAAAAGTTGCAGAGATAAGCTCCGGTTTCTTTAATCTTCTAAAGAAAAAAATAATCACAATTTTCTTTTTGTTTTTCTTTACTTTCCCAATTCAATTACAATTTGTCTTTGTTGATGTTTTTATCTTGAAATTTTCTAAATCAACAAATAAAAAAAAAGTCTAGAAAGTAGATATAAACCATTTGAACCTTAGATTTTATGCTTTTTTTAACATATTATCATTTTAATGAAATTGATAATTTTTAAAATGTAAATACTATATAAAAACTAAGATTTAATTAGACTTTATTTTCTTCCTCTTAAAAAATACATTGTTTTATTGAAAAAGAAAAAAAGATTATTTAGCCTAATTAAAAGAAAAACACTCAAATTAAAAAAAAATTAGTGAATCTAGTATTTAATTTATTTTCATTATTTAATTTATGTGGCAAATCCAATTTTTACTACGTAATCCAATATTTACTGGTTTTTAACTTGTTTTTCATATTAAAGCATACTTTTATTTTCCAGTAAATTCAATTTAATCAATAAATAATTGTAATTACTAAGTAAGTAGTGATATTTATCTAATTTGAACAATAAAGAAAAAATGAAAAAAAGATTAAACAATATTATAATAAAAAGTAATAAATATTTACCTAAATAATGATATTTACATTATTTGAAAATAGTAAATCCAATAATAATTAGGGTTATATGCAAGAATGACATAAATTTAACGCATCCTTATATTTATGTCCACTGTAATATTAAAGCTGATAATTTTTTCATTTTATAACATTAAAATTATAAACTTTATATTAAAATGGACAAAATTATAAGAAGTTATCAAACATATATGGTCCTCCACCAAATATTTTCTAATTTTTATTATGTAAATCTATTTTGTTTCACTTACTAAATCATCAAAATAGTTGCGAGTAAAAAAATGGTGATATTGAGTTAAATGAAAAGAATTACTAATAATTTATTTACCAGCTTATCTTTTTATACTGGATTTTTCAAATTTTTAGTTTCTTTATCAAGTTTTGTATTTACAAGGTAAATCAACATTAATAAGGTTTCAAATATTATTAACGCGGAAATCTGATTATTACTCTGTAAATTAAGTATTTACATATCATGGTATTATAATTATGTCTATTGCCTAGTATAAATGAGTTAATCTATTATTAGCATGGAAATCTGATTATTAATTATATATATTATTTTCTTCTTCTTAAAAAGTAAACTATTTATTATAATGTGAATAAAAAGCTCTAAATTAATAAATATTAAAAAAGCCCCTAAAATCTCTAGATCCAAAATCAGACCCCAAACATTATTCCAAAAAATAATAATAATAATAAATGAATCAGACCCCAAACCAAGCCAAATCAGCCCAAAACCCAAATGTTGCGCCGGAGTTGTTGCAGTCGCCGGAGACGGAGAAGATCGACGATAGAGGTGAGGTTCATGGCTCACAACAATGGCTCCGCGATCTCATCACCGGCTTCGGGATCTCGCGAACTTTGCCAGAGATCGCGACCGTGTCACCGACACGGCACTTTCACAAGCACTCGTCAACGGAAAACGCAGG
>CM046374.1:30188287-30234334 GCA_025413025.1 Ficus hispida
GATTGAGGTTTAAGTTAAGATTATGATTCTCTACATGAACCCTTAATTAATAATTCCGTTGTGGGTTACGCCGTGTGACCCCTTCACATGTGTTAGTAGAGGGTCATATAACCGAAAAATATATATGTTGGTTTAATCCGACATTAAACGATCTTAGAATAGAGACCTCACGTGTAAACGTCCATGGGCAGGAGGTGATCTGTGAGCGTACTCGGGAAAGGAAATTCGATCACGCGAGCAACGAAGACAAAGTAAGTACAACGCCGCCTACAGCATAGGCTAGAGTTGTATGTTTACTTAACATGTTTACTTTATACTGTTTAAGTGTTAATTGATGATTTGCTCGACGGTTGCAATATGCTTACTGTATGATAAATGTTTCAAGTATTGTATTATGCTTACATGAAAGAGTACGCCTGTCCATGCATTGATAGAACATGAGATTAGGAGACATCATATAAGTATGCTCACTAATCTATCAAGTGAAAGATGTCAAGAAAGACCTACAAACAGAACGTTTGAGAAAAGGCCACAAGAGCCAGTGTCGTGCCCCCTGATGACGATCGGGTCGAAAGCTTAGGTATCTCCTTAAGCTGCGCGCCGGGTACATGCACATCAAGTTAACGGGCCCACATGTAAAATCAATAAGTTAAAGTGTGATACAAGAAAGATAGCATAATTGGACATAAACAGTTCATGCATTTCACGATAGAATGTCATGTTTAAGATGAAGAAATCGATGATATGACGCCATGTTTATGTTTTCATGTTTAAGATGTCATGAAAAAGGTTATGTATGTTTCATGTAATTGGTTCACGGTATAGGAGTTGTACTTGCTGAGCTTTCACTCATGTTTGAAGTTTATGCTGTAGGTAAACAGCCTGTCATGAATTAACTGCATGGTGGAGGGTAAAGTCGGTGGCTGTGAAATGATGAACGGGTTGGGATTAATAACTCAAAAGGATTTAATTAACATATCTATTTTGAGAAAACAGACAGTTATTTATTTGTGTATGAGTGTATGTAAATATTTTCTAAGTATAATGCTTCCGCTATTATAAAAAAAAAAAAAAAAAAAAATCCCCACTATTTTCATGATAAAAATGGGATAAAACAAGTTTAAGTTCAAGTAAGTAAGTCATGACGGCCTGTACAAGGCGGGTCGTCACATGATTAATATCTTTTCTTGCTATAGAGGTTACAAGATGGTACGTCCGAGAAGAACAATGCCGGTAAATCCTCCGGCACAGGATTTGACCGCCATATTAACAAATATTCAACGCCAGCTGCAAGAGCAGCAACAAGAGATAACTCTTATTCGGGAGCAGCTAGCTCAGCAGAATCAGGGACCCAGAGTCCAAGAGGTTCCACCACCGGCACAGCCAGTCCCTCCGGCAGTGCCGCCAGTGCAACCTATTCCTCCCGTAGCACCCCAAGTGCCGAATATTCCTCCGGTAGCCCAACCAGAGGTCAGGCAGGAAATTCCGCGAAACGCTGAGGTTCCAGTAGCCCCGGCTGAAGTCCAGATGCAGCCACAGCCGGTGAGAGAGGACCTTCTGTATGAAAGGTTCAGAAGGATGAAGGCGCCCGAGTTCGAGGGGCCAATTGATCCGATTGCAGCCGACAACTGGCTGATCGACATGCAAGTCATTCTGGATTTTATGCGCCTGACCGAGCAAGAGAAAGTACTCTGTGCATCCTTTGCGCTGAAAAAGGACGCGAGGCACTGGTGGATAACAGTGCAGATGAGAAGAAATGTGCTGACTATGTCCTGGCAAGACTTCGTGGACGAGTTCAGGGCTATGTACTACAACAAAGAAGTCCTGGCTGCCCAGCAGGACGAACTCACCAGCTTCACTCAAGGATCCATGACAGTGATGGAAGCAGTCAAGAAGTTCGAGCAATTGGCCCGGTTGTGCCCGAACTTAATTACCAGTGAAACTGAGAAAGTGCGGTTGATGATGAAGATGTTCCGCACGGATATTGCCCGTCAAGTGAGTGCTGGAGACAGTTCCCCTTAACAGTGTCGGACTGTATTGAGAGTGCCCTGAGAGCCGAGTATTGGGTCAACAGAGATAAGGAGGCCAGAGCCCAATTTTACAAGTCCAAGAAAGAAGAAAAAGCTCTAGTCAAGACGAACCAATCTCGTCAATCCACGGAAGCTAAGCCACAAGCCCAGGCCAGCAACCCCAATGCACAAGGTCCCCGACAACCCGGAAAGAACAAGCGGAAGGGGAATTTCAACAACCAGGGACAGCAGAGAAATTTCCCCCAGAAAAGGAACAACCAAGGCAACGAGAGGACAAGAATAGTTACCCCCAGTGCGACAAGTGTGGTAAAAAGCATCCGGGTGTCTGCCGTCAGGGACCAACACTTGCTATGTCTGCGGCAAGGAAGGGCACTACGCGAGAAGCTGTCCTCAGAACGCACAGCAGCAGTACCAGCCCTATCCTAACAGAAACCCCCAACACCAGCAATTACATGCAGTCCAGGCTACACTCGAAGGTCCATCGATTGCCCAGGGTAGATTGGAGGCACCCGAGCCACGGGCCAGGATCTACGCTTATACAAGGGGAGATGCAGAAGCGGGCACCTCCAACGTGGTGACAGGTCAGCTTTCTATCGCCACCTATGATGTAATTGCCCTATTTGATTCTGGCGCTACCCACTCGTTCATATCAATGGAGTTCGCTCAGAAGTTAAGCAGAGTCGGGAGTAGAGTAGAGCAAACCTTTTCTGCATCTTTGCCATCGGGAGAAGTTTTGTGGTCCAACTTTTGGATCCAAAATGTTCCTATTAGGATCCATGGCAGAGAATTACTCGCAGATCTCATCGCAATCAGGTTACACGATTTCGATGTGATCTTGGGGATGGACTTCTTAGGCCGTCACAACGCAAGGATCGACTGTCGAAAGCGTAACGTCACGTTCAGCCCCTGCGACGATGAGGATTTCAGTTTTCAAGGACAGTCCCGACGTTCCACCACAAAGCTCATCTCCACAATGAAAGCTTGGAAAATGATAGCCAATGGATGCCAGGGATATTTGGCTAATTTGGTGGACAAGGAGCAAGAAGAATTGACACCGGAAGGAGTTCCTATTATTAGGAAATATCTGGACATCTTTCCACAGGATCTACCCGGACTTCCACCGGAGCGTGAGATTTCCTTCGAGATCGAGTTGCTACCCGGAGCTACACCAGTGTCAAAGGCGCCGTACAGAATGGCACCGGCCGAGCTAAGAGAACTCCAAATACAGTTGCAGGAGTTACTCGACAGAGGATTCATCCGACCAAGCCACTCTCCATGGGGAGCACCTGTCCTGTTCGTTAAAAAGAAGGACGGATCGTTGCGCATGTGCATCGACTACAGAGAATTGAACAAGCTGACGATCAAAAACAAATACCCACTGCCCAGGATCGACGATTTGTTCGACCAGCTTAGAGGAGCAGAAATGTTCTCCAAAGTGGACTTGCGATCAGGTTATCACCAACTTCGAATCAAGGAGTCGGATGTGTTCAAGACGGCTTTCAGGACGCGCTATGGGCATTACGAGTTTTTAGTAATGCCATTCGGATTGACAAACGCCCCAGCTGCATTCATGGATCTCATGAACCGAATTTTCAAGGAATACTTGGACAAATTTGTCATCGTTTTCATCGACGACATTTTGATCTACTCAAGATCCAAAGAGGAGCACGAGCAGCACCTCAGACTGGTAATGGAAATGTTAAGGCGACATCAGCTATACGCCAAATTCACGAAGTGTGAATTTTGGCTGGATAAGGTTCACTTTTTGGGGCATGTAGTATCAAAAGAGGGAGTTTCCGTAGATCCAGCGAAGATTGAAGCGGTTAGCTCATGGCCAACCCCCAGAAACGTTACCGAGATAAGAAGCTTCCTAGGGCTCGCTGGATACTATCGACGCTTCGTAGAGGGATTCTCCAGGATAGCAGCACCCCTCACGGCCCTCACAGGAAGGACAAAAAGTACGAATGGACTCCAAAGTGCAAGGAAAACTTCCAGAAGCTGAAGAGAAAGTTGACAAGTGCCCCGGTGCTCATCATTCCTAATGTTGATGCAGGAAATTTCGTAATCTACAGTGACGCTTCTAAGATTGGATTAGGAGCCGTTCTGATGCAGGACGGAAAGGTGTAGCTTATGCATCAAGACAGCTGAAAAATCATGAACAGAATTATCCTACGCACGATTTGGAGCTAGCAGCGTGGTCTTCGCACTTAAGATATGGAGACATTATCTGTATAGAAACAAATGCGAGATCTACACAGATCACCAGAGCCTCAAGTATATTTTTACTCAGAAGGAGCTGAATATGAGGCAAAGAAGATGGCTAGAGTTAGTAAAGGATTACGACTGCGAAATCCTTTACCACCCTGGAAAGGCCAACAGGGTAGCCGATGCGCTGAGTAGGAGATCGGTAGGCACACTGATGTCCATTGAAGCACTTCCCAAGGCATTGCAGAAAGAGATCAGTAATTATCAACTGGAAATAATCACCGGGAGATTGGATTCACTGACTCTTCACTCAGATTTGCTGGACAGAATCAAGGCGCATCAGGGAGAAGATTCTTCGTTGAGAAAGGCGCGACTTGCTGATCAGGACAGCAAAGATTTTACGACTTCTGCAGACGGAATAATCCACTTCAAGAGACGGATTTGGGTTCCAAAAGTGAAGGATTTAAAGGAACAAATCCTAAAAGAGGCACACCAGACGCCATATTCTGTACATCCAGGAGCTACCAAGATGTACAAGGACCTCAAGGAGACGTACTGGTGGCCCAACATGAAGAATGACGTGGCAGAATTCGTATCAACTTGCTTAACTTGTCAGAAAGTTAAGGCAGAGCACCGACATCCCGGAGGCGAACTACAGAAAATTGAACTCCCAGAATGGAAATGGGAGCAGATTACGATGGATTTCGTAGTAGGATTGCCAAGGACGACAAGTGGGAATGATACGATTTGGGTCATTGTCGACAGATTGACCAAATCAGCCCATTTTATCGCCATCAAAGCCACCTTTTCAGTAGAAAAATTGGCCGAACTCTACGTAAATCAAGTCGTCAAGTTGCACGGAGTGCCAAGATCGATCATATCCGACCGTGATGGGCGTTTTACTTCGCGTTTCTGGACCAGCGTTCATATGGCAATGGGGTCGAGATTGAAGTTCAGTACTGCATTTCACCCCCAAACCGATGGTCAATCGGAGAGAACTATCCAGACACTTGAAGATATGCTGCGATCGTGTGTCTTGGACTTCAAAGGAATTGGGATCAGAAGCTTCCGTTGATCGAATTCTCGTACAACAACAGCTATCACTCTTCGATTGACATGGCACCGTTCGAAGCATTGTATGGGAGAAAGTGCAGATCGCCAATTAATTGGCAAGAAGTCGGCCAGAAGCAGCTACAAAAGACAGACTTCATCAAAAGGACCTCCGAGGATATCCAGAAAATCAAACGAAGGCTCGACATTGCTTTCAGTCGTCAGAAAAGTTACGCTGATAAGCGTCGCAGACCTTTGGAATTTCAAGTTGGGGACGCAGTCTTCATAAAGATTGCTCCGATGAAGGGAGTAATGAGGTTCGGTAAGAAAGGAAAGTTGAGCCCGCGCTACACAGGACCGTTCGAGATCCTGGAAAGGGTTGGAAAGGTCGCGTACAGACTCGCTTTACCGCCAGAGCTATCATCAATGCACGACGTTTTCCACGTTTCAATGCTCAAAAAGTATATCTCGGACCCTTCCCACATACTTCATCAGGAGCCGGTAGAGGTTCAGACCGATATGACATACGAGGAGAAGCCTGTCAGAATCCTCGATAGGGAAGATAAGGTCCTGAGGAACCGAACGATTCCTATGGTCAAGGTTTTGTGGAAGAATCATGCGGTTGAAGAAGCGACATGGGAAGTCGAGAGCGACATGAGAAGAAACTACCCCGAATTGTTCTGATTTTCGAGGACGAAAATTTTTTAAGGGGGTAGGTTGTAACACCCGAATTTCTTCGGTTCATATTTTATAGAAATTTCGTGTAAATATTTACCGTAATCGGTATTTCATGAGGAAGTTCGTTTTAGAACTTAATTTGTAAAACGAGTTCTTAAGATTTATTAAGACTCAAAAACAAATTGCATGAACTCGCAAAAGACCTTTATGAGTGAAGGAGGTCGTATTTGCACATTTCAAGACAAGTCGACGTTGACCAATAAGTCAGTTAGACCAAAACGGTCGAAAACGTCAAACAAGAATTTTTTTTTAAGATCGCAGTATAAGTGAAATTACTGCTAAAAACTCATTTCTTGATCAAGATGAGTTTGAATAAGAATTAAAATCACCTTAGAAAAATCAAGCATACTAAGTTAGAGTTCAGGGCGAAAGGATTCGGAAAAAATAAGAGAAAAGATTTTCCGATCGAGTTTTTCACAGATCGAAAATTTTAATGCAATGTAATTTTCGATACTGGGTATTTAAGCAACTCAGTATTAAAATTTATTGCAATGTGTTGAAATTACACAATTTTTTCAAAAAGATTGAACCAAACAAGCCTTTAAGCTTAATTACATCACAATTAAGCTAAGTTAGGACATAACCCTCCACACACATGGACCAATGAGCATGTGACACCTCATCTATGAGTTGTCAACCACTCCCCCACTCCTCTCCCCTTATCAGCCGGCCACTCAAGCCCCTTTGGGCAATGGCTTGCAAAAATTGGAGGACCAAATAGCAAGATTTGAACCAATTTGCCTTGGAAAAGAAAGCCTAGGATTTCCCTAGCTAGAGGCACTATTTCTAGGGATTTCAAACCCCAAAAAGTCAGCAGCCCTTAACCCATTCTCAGCCATACCAATTGGCATTTCCCCTCCAAAAAAATCCGAGAGAGAGAGAGAGAGAGAGAGAGCTAGGGAAATCAAGAGTGTTCAAGCCAAAAATTTTGTGAAGAAACCCCTAAAGCCTTCGGTTTTCTTGTGAGTTCAAAGGAGAGATTTGTTCAAAATTCTTCCCCTCTCTTTCCCATCTTGCCGAGTGTTTGGGAGTTGAGAAAATCCAAAAAAAAAATTTCGGGTTTTGGCTAGAAGCAAGGGTTGTATGAAGGTTTGATCTAGATCCAAGAGAAACCAACCTTTTTGTGAGTTGATACTTAAGGAGATTCAAGGAATTTTAAGTCCAAACCGTGCACTTTGGAGGCTAAATCTCGACTAGGAACAAGCTAGTGACACCCCGGATTTTTGAGGTAAAAATCCGAACTTTACCCTAGTTTTTGGTTCAAATTTTTGGTTCATTTTCTCAAGGGTTTTACCGTGTATTTCGAGCACAAAAAGTTGTAAGAGCTTAAGCTCATAATTTTCGGTTTTAGCCCTAAATAGCTTAGGTTATATTTTTATGCTTGATTTAGGTTTTTGAGGTGATTATTTTGCATGTTTGGTTGGAGATATGCTCTATGATTTTGTGTGCTAGAGATGCATGCTAGGGTTTCTATTTAAGGGTTTCATGTCTCTATTATGTTTATCAAATTTCTAAATGCATGTTCTAGGGTTTGTATGATGATATGGTTGAGCTTTGTTGTATGTACGTTTCTCTCTCAAAACCGTGGACCAAGGGGTCTCGGCCTTGAGTTGAATCCGAAAACACGGGATTTAAAATTTTATGTGTATGAGGGACGTTAGAAGACGTGCATGTGTTAATAGGTCCCGCATTGGGCGATCGAGCTAGAGCGACGCATAGGGACGTAAAATTTGGACTAACACCAAAACTGCTCTCGGGTCCAACACCCGGCAGCTCGGAAAAGTGGGACTTACAGGTCCTTAGAGGCCGAATGGGTAAAAACTTAAAACACGAAAGTTGTTCGTTAGGGTATTTCCTAGGGGACAGCGTGGACAGATTTTAAAAATAAGGCTTCAATGGCCTTTGTTTTGAAGAAAAACCGAGAACTGGTCAGGGTGACCAGGTTCCAACGATTCACATGTGTTCAAACAAAAACTGGTATCAATTGAGCCAGAATCAGAAAATGTTCAAAACATGAAAGTTTTAGAGCTTTTTGTTAGCTATAACTTTCGTGAAGAAAGCGTTTCCAAATTCGTTTTATATTTTAAGTTATGAATTTTCAAACAAAATCCGTGCAGTGAGCAAAATCTCATGCACGGGATTTTCTAGACCAATGACTAGGAAAAACGTTTTTCTAACTTGCAAACATCATTTTCAAACCCGAAAACCGTTCCAAAGGCGGTTTTCGATCCCCAAATGTTTTATAGAAATGTTTTCAAGTGTTTTGTAATTTTCAAGACAAGTTTGGGTGCTATTCACCAAACTTACTTAAATAAACAAGAAAATGATATTTTAAGCAAGTTCAAGGTTTTCAAGATTAAAATGAATAAGATATGCGTTAGTAGCCGGAAAATTATTTCGAGTTACTAGGGCCTTGCCCAAGCCCAGAGTTAACCATGCGGATTGAGGTTTAAGTTAAGATTATGATTCTCTACATGAACCCTTAATTAATAATTCCGTTGTGGGTTACGCCGTGTGACCCCTTCACATGTGTTAGTAGAGGGACATATAACCGAAAAATATATATGTTGGTTTAATCCGACATTAAACGATCTTAGAATAGAGACCTCACGTGTAAACGTCCATGGGCAGGAGGTGATCTGCGAGCGTGCTCGGGAAAGGAAATTCGATCACGCGAACAACGAAGACAAAGTAAGTACAACGCCGCCTACAGCATAGGCTAGAGTTGTATGTTTACTTAACATGTTTACTTTATACTGTTTAAGTGTTAATTGATGATTTGCTCGATGGTTGCAATATGCTTACTGTATGATGAATGTTTCAAGTATTGTTATTATGCTTACATGAAAAGTACGCCTGTCCATGCATTGATAGAACATGAGATTAGGAGACATCATATAAGTATGCTCACTAATCTATCAAGTGAAAAGATGTCAAGAAAGACCTACAAACAGAACGTTTGAGAAAAGGCCACAAGAGCCAGTGTCGTGCCCCCTGATGACGATCGGGTCGAAAGCTTGGGTAATCTCCTTAAGCTGCGCGCCGGGTACATGCACATCAAGTTAACGGGCCCACAAGTAAAATCAACAAGATAAAGTGTGATACAAGAAAGCAAGCATAATTGGACATAAACGGTTCATGCATTTCACGATAGAATGTCATGTTTAAGATGAAGAAATCGATGATATGATGCCATGTTTATGTTTTCATGTTTAAGATGTCATGAAAAAGGTTATGTATGTTTCATGTAATTGGTTCGCGGTATAGGAGTTGTACTTGCTGAGCTTTCGCTCATTGTTTGAAGTTTATGCTGTAGGTAAACAGCCTGTCTTGAATTAACTGCATGGTGGAGGGTAAAGTCGGTGGCTGTGAAATGATGAACGGGTTGGGATTCACAACTCAAAAGGATTTAATTAACATATCTATTTGAGAAAACAGACAGTTATTTTATTTGTGTATGAGTGTATGTAAATATTTTCTAAGTATAATGCTTCCGCTATTATAAAAAAAAAAAAAAAAAATCCCCACTATTTTCATGATGAAAAATGGGATAAAACAAGTTTAAGTTCAAGTAAGTTAAGTCAAGTGACGGCCTGTACAAGGCGGGTCGTCACAAAAATGTTAGAGCAAAATTTCGTCCAACACCAAATAAACGTTCTTAAATAAAAAATAAGATCAAACGAAAGAAATAATCAAGTATAAACACAAGAAAACACAAGAACCTTAAGAACGAAATAGAGAAAACCGGAATCCGGTATAATTACTTCAAGGCTTTGTATTGAGAATTGTATCTTATCTTTTCCTCTCAATTCAAGAGAATTATAATACATTGGAAATGTAGGAGTTTAATTCTCCTATTAATTTGAGAATTTATTTTCTCTTTAATTACAATGAACCATTCACATTCCGGTGATCTGATATGGACGTTTAACGTCTTTGATATTAAATATAGACGATTGAGTTCCCTTTGTAAACTCCTATTAATTGTTGAACGTTATCCTTTGTAAACGCTTGAACTTCTCCTTCTGATATTCGATATATCATTAGGAAGACTCGTACTTGAGGTAGTCTCCTTCCTCATAAATGAGTAGACATCTACTTTGTTGTCTCCTACCTTAATTAAGTAAGCTCCTACCTAGGTTGTCTCCTTCCTTATAATTAAGTAGCTCTTACCTAGGTTGTCCACTACCTTATAATTAGGTAGACTCCTACCTATATTGAGTTTGAGTAAAAAATATTTTAAATAATTTTTACATAATGACAAAATACCATCCAACATAAGAGAACGTTCAACAATTAATAGAGTTTACAAAGGAACTCAATCGTCTATATTTAATATAGAAGACGCTAAATATCTATATCAGATCACCGGAATGTGAATGGTTCATTGTAATTAAAGAGAGAATAAATTCTCAAATTAATAGGAGAATTAAACTCCTACATTCCTAATGTATTAAAAATTCTCTTGAATTGAGAGGAAAATATAAGACACAATTCTCAATACAAAGCCTTGAGGTAATTATACCGGATTCCGGTTTTCTCTATATCGTTCTTAAGGTTCTTGTGTTTTCTTTGTTTATACTTGTTTTTATTTTAAGAACGTTCATTTGGTGTTGGATGAAATTCTGTTCCAACATTTTTCCAACAAATATCACCGTTTTGTTAGCTAAATTAGTAATATTTACAAAGTCTAATTAAAGTTTTCTCAAATTAGATCACAGAAAAACCGATATTCCTACTGAGTCTACAAATTAATATCACCCAACAATTATTATGATTATAATTATTTTTCTTTTTTGACTGGAAATTTTCGCTTTTGTTGTTATTATTATTTTTCTTAAATTAGTTGTATCCGTAATTGATTTATCAATTGTTCTGCTGCAAACCCCACATCATCATTGTGACTAGCTAGTCCAGATCAGATTTTGCAACATGTAATTTGATTTAATAACAAGTTTAATTTTGAAATTCCTCTTCAGGACTTGCCAAACTAAATATAATGTCAATAAGGATAAATGTAATCTCCAAAAGCGACAACAATTACAAAACGGCACTAAACTGAAGATGGACAACCAAACCTAATAAAGGACAATAAACTCCAGAAACGACAACAAGTAAAACGTGAAAAACAGCAATTCCAAAATCTCTAGTAATATTCATTCCTTCTTTCACACGTGATCTAAAATGTTCATTCTGCTCTTTTGTCCCTCCTCATTCTCTGCGCGCTCCAATTCTCTCAGGTTCTATACCTTTTTTTTTCTTTATTTTAGTTAATAAGGTTTAGTTTTCATATTAATTTGCTCTACATGAGTTTCGTTTTATGCTCGTTTCTTGAATACTTCTTGTTTTCTTAGAGTCTGGTTTGGGGTTTGGCTTTCATATATGGGTTTGAAGTTTCTTGGGCTAGTTTGAAGAATTTGATCAAAGTTCATTGGAAAAATAGTAATATTCCTTGTCATGCTTTTGGAAACATAATTGTTGCAAATGAAAGTTTCTTCAGCTTTTGATCTAATACATTCTCTCCATACAGGCTCTATGTGGGGATGTGCAGACTAGTTGACCATGTTGAAAACGGCACATAAATCTCAGCTAAAAAAAGGTTAGTTCACCTCTGCTGTGGCTTTATTATTATTATTTTTTCCCCCCTGTTCTTTTTCTGCTCCAAATCCTTTTAGATTATGTCAAGAGAAAGAGCTTTGGAGTCTTGCCACTGTGAATAGTTGCTTGCAATTTGGTTTTCATCTGTACTTTCTACTTCAGGCATTGTTAGCCCAATTTTACGTGCTCGGGGTGAATTTTCTATAGTTCTAGGAGAAGAAGGAAGTGTGTGATACTTTTTTGTTGTTCGGATCCACAATTAACTGATGATAACTCATTGGTGGTAAAGAGGGACAGTGGAAGACTGGCCCAAGATTCATTACATCCCCATGATAGAAATCTTACAAAGAAGACATATGATGAGAGCATCTTCATTTCCGTGCCTCCCTAAAGTTAGCATTTTCATTTCTCTCAAGGTATTTTTCTCCATGTTTTTCTATTATAATATATTTTTGTTTCCATTTAGTTAAGAGTAATTTATTTTCAGATTAATTTGCTCTTGAATTTGTTGGTCGTCCAATCCATAAGTGGTCTCCCTCTGTTAGCCATCGAGTCCAAATAGGAGCAGTCGGCTAAAATGAAATTTAGATGAGTAGTGTTCTGAAAGGACTGGTTGTTCCATTAGGAAGAACAACATGAAAATCTGCCAAATAAATCTTTTGTGGGGTGAGTTGTTTTGATTGTAACTAGATATGTTGTTCAATAGACTCAACTTTTTATGCTGTATCTACTGTTGTAACAACTAGAGGGATTTTGGTAACAATAATTGTCCATTCTGGTTGCATGTTTGGGCAATTATTTCGCTTTCAATCACCTAATTATAGATGAATAATCATACAGGAAACTCAGATGTGATTAATGTCAGTAGATGTTTCAAAGTCAGCCACAGCGAGGATACGGGAGAAATGTCCTATTTTCTTCTTCAAAGTTAGCGAAACAACATTCAGCAGTCATAATTGAATTTGTGTAAATATTCTTTTTGTTCTTGCTTAACCTCTCAATCTTACCATGTCATTGTATTCCTTTTTACTTGAGCAGGACACTTTCTAGGAGATGAAGCATCGTGGATCATTCAGATTGCCGACGAGATTTGCCAACCATTCGTGTTACTGGTATGATACATTCTAAAGAAGAGGGTAATGATATTGAAGCAGCAGAACATGTTAACATGTTGGGAAAGAAGATTCCAGCTACTAGGTCAAGTGTGATGTGTCACTAGTTTTTGCTTCCACTGAAACAGTTCGAGTTTTTGCACTTCAGCTGGCCAATGAATTAGTAAGAATATTCTTTCTGAATGACAGTTCTTTCCTTTTCAACCCTTCAGGTTTCTGTTTCTATAAAAGATTTGATGATTTGACATGGAGCGAATCCATATCTGACATATTTTGCACTTGCTTCGAATTTGGATGATGTTCTTCCCGGTTTCTGAAGTATCGTTACGTTAAATCTCTGAATGAAAGGAATGTAAAAGGGGAATCACTTCTACGTAGAAGTATATAAGCACGTGTCGACGAAGCCACCTTTGATATACATCACGGTTTTCCTATTGCGGTACCATCATGATTTATAATCTATTGTAAGAATCACAAACCGAAACAAGTCAATCAAGAAGCATCACTTTGCAGTATTCTGTTTTTATATGTTTTCTTTGTGTTCAGAATGCGGGAAGAGGTAGAAACATGATGAAGGAGTACGTGAAAAGGCACAACACGAAGAAGAAACCGTTAGTCTACCTATACCATGCCAAGTTTAACACAAGGAAAAGAGATGCGGTATCAACTTGGCTTCTTTACAAAGGAATTGTAAGCCAAGAATGTCACATGCTCTGGCTGAATTCCGAAACTAGAAGAAGAAAGAAGCAGCGCGACACTAGTTTGCTGTCAGGATCCATAATTGACCAACGATAAATCAGTGGTGACAGAGAGGAACAGAGGGAGGTAAAAGCTTCATTCTTCCGAGTTATCAAACCAACATTCAGAGGTCAGAATTTTCTTAATCTAATCTTCTACTTTTCGCTTAGGATCTCAATCTTACCATGTTTCTGTAATTTTTCGCTTAAGCAGGACACTTTCTAGGATTGCAGCATCATGGATTGACACAACTTTCCATTGAAATTTACTGATTCTTAATTCAAGTTAAAAATCTTGCAAATATTTACCCATTGTTCAAGTTACTTGTACGGTACATTACAAGGTGGAATAGAGTGATGAAATTTAGACAACAGAACAAGTCAAACATTTTCATTTTCATACGAAGATTTATGCTATTAGGACATTTATGGTGTGTTACTAGTGATTTTATTTTTATTTTTATTTTTAAATTTAAAATAGAAATCTTATAACTATAACATGGATAGATAGATATATATATATATATATATATATGTATATATAAGTGTTTAACAGTTTATAACCAAATTGGACATACTCCATACTCCAAGCTGTGCCCTTGGTCTTGTAGTCCATAAGACGTTTTATGTGAAATCTGTAATCTCTGCTATAACATTCTATGGATTGACGTCGTTTTTGTACTTTTATGTATTGTTGTCGTTTTTCAGTGACATTGTTTGCTGATATTGATTTCGTTTTATAAGTTTATTGCGTCTCTATTTTGTTCTAAACTTCTAATTCTTTTTTTTTTTTTTTTTCCCTTCTTTTTTTAAGTTTTTTTAGAGCCATGCCGATTTTGTACTCTTGTTGTTTGCTTTCCTCATTTGGTGTCACGGAAATAAATGATTTATTTTTTGATTAAATTCAAAAATGCCCCCAAACTTGCACCCTTTTTCCACTTAAAGGAATGCTACATGTCCCTACTTTTATGGTTCTTATTTGGGGTTTTCTGTCTAACAGGGTACTGGACTGATTCAATTTATTAAACCAAATTGCTTAACCGGTAAGGCTGCATCTCTTCTTCTTTAGAAACTGGTGAGGCTGAACTGGAGGAGTTTAGCCCAAGAAAAAATGAAAATCCCTCAGAATATAATAATGGGGCCCACGGTAGAGGGCCCACGGTAGATTCACGTTTTTTTATTTGTTTGGTTGGTAGTGGCAATTTCGTAATAAGAATTTAAACTAATGTCGTATTTTTGGCATGATTAAATTTAAATGCACTGCCGAGGGAACAAAAACTAGGGAAAAGTGTCGATTTTAGAGAGAGAGACTGCAACTGAGAGTGATTTTTCAAGTGCACATAGTATTCTTCTTTCCATTGCCGATCTTTCAAAATCGCTCAAAACCTCAATAATATATATAAAACAGTTCAAAATACTTCATACATCCAATTTGGATTTGCCAAAATGACGCATCATTAAAGCTTGATGCTACGTTTGGTAGGGTGGGAAAGAGAAACGGATGAAGTGGATTAAGAGAAAAGTTCAATTTGATGGAATTAGTTATTTGGTAAGAATGGAAAGATAATGTAAAAGAAAATAGGATGGACAAATATTATAATGTATAGTCCACTTTTATATTCTTTACGAAAGTGGGAGGAAAACTAAAATCCATCCAATAATTATTAAAATTACTTTTTTATCTCTATTTTTAAAGTAAAATAATATAATAAAATAGTAATTATATAAGAAAAAATAAAATCTCTCATCTCTCTCTTATTTACTTTCACTTCTATTTTTTGTTTTCCCTCTTGTTTTCTTTCCTGCTAACCAAACATAGGCTGAAAAAAGATATTTTAAACTATAGAACTAATTATTAAGTAAAATATTAACAAGAACTAAGAAGCCAATTATCCTTAATTGGAATCAAATATATTTTTATATTTTTTTAAAAAATATCGAACAAATAATAATTATGATCCTGTTTTATTTTATTTGTTTCCTTCACAAATAATTTGATTTCTACGTAGAAGATGTATCATAGTCTAAGATTTTTTTTTTTTTTTTAATTCTTGGCAATTTTTGGTCTACAATGTTGGATATTTGATTTACCTAAATATCACGAGGGCAAATGCAATCAAAGAAGTTGTATTATTATGCACCCAATTAATATATAAATAAATAAATATATATATATATCTATAAATAGTAGTTTTTAAGCTCGTGTTTTGCATGTGTAGATTTAATGTGTTAATTTTTTTAAAATAAACATAAAAATGTTAATTTTTTAATAAAAGAATTAATAGATGTTAAATTTTTAAGAAATCAAATCTTATCTTAAGTTATTTATTGTCTCCTAAAGAGTTTAATAGAGTCAAGTAATCAGTGATTAAATGAGAACATAACAATTTGAAGAATTGTAAGAAACAATTTGTTGAGGTATTTTTGAAAAAAGTTATTTTACATAGGGATAAATTGGGAAATTGAAAAGTATTTTAAATGAGCAATTATAAATATGTAAATATTTTTTGGAGAGAAAAAGTAAAAACAAAAAAAAAATGCAAAGAAGGAAGTAAACAATGTCAACAAAAAAAAGTATAAGATTCCACGACAGTACTGTATAGATTTTTTTTTTTTTAGTAAGTCATCTTATCAATACTAATTAATGGTCCCGTTTGTTACTATCTATTTCGCACCATTTCAACTAGATAAATTTTGTTGGCTATTTAACATGTCTTTAGTTTTTCAAAAATAATATATAATATAAATGTAGATGACTGCTATGTGTTGTCCCAAGAATAGCTACCCAAGAGGGGGTGAATTGGGTTTTCAAAACTTTTTAAAACTTTTTTATTTTTTTTCAATTTTTGGAATGTTCTATGAATAAGTATTGCAATAAAGAGATTGATAATAAGGATAATCAATAACCAAACACACAAATGCAAATACAAGTAAAGAGCAATAAATAAAGCAAGAAAGGGAAGACAAATGCAAACGGATTTTATAGAGGTTTGGTGAAAAGCCTAATCCTCTGTCACTTCACTATATTGCTCGTCTTTTTGGCACGAACACCTCAATATAAGTCGGTGAAACTTTCTCTACCCAAGGCGCACCAAACCTTTTACAAACACATCAACTTTAACTACGGATGCTGACTATGCAAACCCGTCAAATTATAAGGAATTGGCAACCTATAAAAATGAATCTAAGAAATTGAAAGAATTGAAAATTAAAACTCAACTGGACAAAGATGAAGACAGTTTTAAACCCTAGAAGAATTGTGAACACTCAAAGAATGTGACAGACAAAGTTGGCTCAAGAGTGAATGAGAGATGAAAAAGAGGGCTTTTTGCAAATGTAAGCTTTTCAAGAGATTAACATAAGTTTAGAGTAATATCCTTTCATCAATTACCATAAAAGACCTCCCCTTTTATAATCAAAAACCATTTGAAACTTTAAAACATCATTATGTATTAGTAACAAAAAAAGCCGTTTTTATAGTACCGGTTGACCAGACGTCCCTGTCTGATAGATCGGATAAAGGTCGAGAGCAAAACTCTGTTTCTAAATCCATTCAATTGACCGGTCCTATTGGGCATCCAGCTGATCGGACCCACTGGGATGGTTGACCGGATAAAGGCAGAGCCTCTTTCTTTCTTGTTTTTGACACCAAAAAATATTCTATAGCAATGACCACACAATTTAATAATATGATGGAGTTAAAAACAATTTTCAACATACTTTAGAAAAATGTATCAATAAGGTTTTAAAGCAATTTAAAAGCACTAAGGATTTTCTAAAGTGTGTGCGTGCACAAGCCAACTTCAATTGACACAATCAAAGAATGCACACGAAACTCATTACAAGACTAAAGGAAATGAATCTAGTTGATTCGGTCTTGCTGAGTCTTATTGTCTTAAAGCTCTAATCCATCTTTAAACAAATTTGATCCAAGAGCTTGATCTTTCTTGAACACAACTCCGCTTCTTGAGTTTAATCACTAATCACGCAAATTAAGCTTGAAACAGAACTCAAGAGAAGCATTAGGACTTTCCAATCAAATTGTTTGTTATCATCAAATTAAAAATGCATGAATCCTTTCTGGGCCAACAGTAGGTTCCTCCAATAAGGAACATTAAATATTGAATAAAGCCAAGAAACCATTAGCGTGAAAAGACTCAAATCCACTTTTTTAAAGATTATTGTTGTCACATTATTGTTGAAATTACAACATATAAAATATTGGTCAAAACATGGGAAGAAGCAACATAATTGAAGATGTAGTTGACTGTATTTACCTTCATCCATGTGCGCTGAATAAGTGGTCCCTTATTGCAAGTTCATGGAACAATCAATATTAATTTTTAATTGCCAGCTTTCAAACTAGTAAATTGGACTAAAAACTACAACAACCAATAACAAAATAATAAAACCAAAAAGCAGATAGAGTCTGGTGAGTTACTGTCAACTGCATGGTTGTATGGCCAGTGGCTTGCGCATACAGAATAGAGGGGGAAAAAAAAAAAAAGTCACGTGACGATAATATAATCATTACATTTGATCATCATGTGATGATGACATGATGACTACGTAGCTGTCACGAGATAATCGAGAAAGATATGACCAAAAGAGATATATGTAAAATGATTAACATATACCCATTTTGTAATTATGATTATTTAATATTACTACTACTACTATTCAGAGATGTAAGGATTCGAACTCTTCATCTTATGACGAAATTAGGTTTAAAATTACCATTAGGCTATGCAAGTAATTATAATATTATTATATTTCTATCAAATTTTATTAAGTTTATATAAGTTTATGATTCTGATGTGTGATTTGGATAAGATTGGAAGATTTAAAGTCACTCAAAATTCTCAGAGAATAGCATTCATAACCATGAAGTTTTATTTTATTGGGATCAATAATTTTCATTTTTTATTCATTGCAACTAATTAAGCTTTATAATGGGACTAGAAATTTAGAATACACAAAAGAGATTAAATAAATAAATACACAAAGGATAGTGAAACAGAGATCGAGATTCCTTTTAAGACCTTATACCTTTATGCTCTATAAGTTTTACGTTAGGGTTTCATTATCTCTCCCCTTTCCTACTTCTGCTATTTGCTATATTCCAGACTCTCATTCGTTCAAAGTCTAATAGCATTGTCTTTTGAGCCATAACTCCGGGAAAAAAAAAGGCCCCCAAATAAATAAATAAATAAATAAATAAAAGAACAATCTTCTAACGGTTACATCTAGCATAAGCATTTTCGCTTGATTATCCAAGGTACTTTTTTTTTTTCTTTCCCAGCACTACTTTCTATTTATTACGTGATCTGTTCTTTCTTTCTTACTTACTTTTTGAATTTTTTTTTCTTTACTTAATTAAAATTTCATATTCATATTGATTAAATTTGAGTACTAGATGCAACATAATGGTTTTCTTGTTATTTTTGTTTAGTCTTTTTAAGCTTATTTTCATTTTAGTTTTTTATGTTTTAATGGTTACAACCTTTTCTTTTCCTTTTCATTATATTAAGGAATTATTGGATGAAGAAATGCTCATGTGCCTATATAATTTTGAAAACTAAGATCATCTGCAATAAAGAAGGATTTGCAGTGATGTTTTTTTTTTTTTTTTTTTGTCTAATTAGGACCAAAAAAAAAAAAGTGATCGTGTTTAATCTTGTCTGTCTTGACGACGACTGTTTTAACTTGTTTCGACTGTGGAAATTAAGGTTCTTCTTCATTTTGCGGCGGGTGGATCGCAAGGTGAGTGCCAAACTCTTTTTTGTACCTTACAATTTTAATGTCGTAGCGGAAAAATTTCTAACTCCATGGCTTATTTAAAAAAAAAAAAAGAACATATACTGCTTTAGGTTTGAACATGAAGTACAAAATCAAGCTTTTTATTTGTTTTTGCGCTCATAATCTTTTTTCTAGATTGTGATTTCTTGAGGTCATTGTTTAATACTCGATGTTGTTTCCATTTTTTGTTTCTTCATTTTATCTTCTATGTTACAAGTAATTGTACAAGAAACAATATAAGTATTTTCTTTTTCTTTTTCTTTTAACTTACAAATGAGGGATTTGAACTCTGTACTTTATGATATAATTAGATATAAAATTATTGTGAAATTATACCTCAACCACAAACAATATGAGTTTTTAATTTTATTTTCCTGGTAATTACAATATGAGCTTTATTAAATTTATGAAATTGTACAAGTAATTGTACTAAAAGGCATCTGGGTTTTTACATCATGACAGAGCCGTTTTCCCATGTAAACATGAGAATATCTTTACTATGTTGATCAACACGTAGTTAAGATTTTTTTTTTTTTAAATATAGAGAAAAATAACGTTTATTTTTTGAAATTATAATTGCACTCGATAATTTTATAAATATTCCCACCAAATTAATTTTTTTATTCAAGATTTTAGATACTATTGTCATAATACCTAATTTAACCCTATCATACGCCCACTCTAATTTTAATTTTGATTTGATTTATAAGAAACAAAATCTATAACAAATATTAGGGGAAAAAAACTTTGCATATTTTAAATTTTTTTCTAAATAAAAAGTAAAATACCCTATATTTTTAACCCGTTCTCATAACGTTCTTCTTCTTCTTGATAATTTTCTAATACTTCTTCTTAAAATAAAAAAATTAAAAAACTATTTTTTTCGAGAAAGAGGATGGTAAGAAAATTTAGAGTTCATAGAAGTGAAATTAAGGATAATATGTGGGGGTATTTTCTTTTTAAAATCATTTGCAGGAAAAAAAAATTTAAAAGGAATTTGAAAAAAAAAAAATTATTTATTGTAAACGTTGGATATGCTTATTAATTTCTTGAAAACATACTATATTTATTTACAGTTAATGTGTGGTGTATAACTTTAGCAAAAAAAAAAAAAAAAATTGTGGGGATGTATAAAGGTGTATTTTTAATGAATTTAAATATAATTTTATTATGGGATAAAATGATAATAAGCATAGTTTATAATTTAGAGGGGATGTTCATAACTGTTTTTTTGGTAAGTCATCTTATTAATACTAATTCGTGGTCCAGTTTGTTTCACCCGTTTCACGCCATACTATTTAAATTGTGTTGGCTATTTTAATATTTTGTATTTGGTTTTTCAAAACAAAAAAAAAAAAGTATATAACAAAATGAAGATGACTGATCGGTTTCTCGAAGGGAACATAAAATATTGAATATATAAAGACCAGATCCACTTTATAAGATTCTAGTTGTCACATTAATGATGGTTGAAAATATATAAATAATATTAGTCAGAACATCGAAATTAGACTGCTTTCTACCTCCATCCATGTGCACTGAGTAAATGGTCCCTCGTCGCAAGTGAATTTCCAGTGTTTGGCATCTTCATAAATATTCTTTCTTTTCTGAATTAAAATTTTCAACTCCATGGCTTCTTTGAAAGAGAACATATATTGCTTTAGTTTAAAACATGAAGCACAAAATTGAGCTTTTTGTTTGTTTTTTGAGCTTACAATCATTTCGCTAATTTTTTTTCTTTCAAATAATTATATATATGTCACAATTATAATATCATAGATACAGTTAGGTTAATTTTCTAGCTCAATTTCTTTGCTTCCAAATATTTATTTTTAGGGCGTAAAATCATTTGGTCCCTTATTATTTTACAAAATTATGACTAAGTACTCAATCTTTTTCCCTTTGTTAAAAAATATTTGAACTCTTTTAAAAGGTGTAAAATAGCTATGTTTACAAAAATGTTAAAAGTTGAATAAAATAAATCATGCATAACACATGTGAATTGAATCATACAATTTTTTTCCTTAATTATCCTTAACATTTTGGCTTTGTTTTTCATTGAAGAAAAGGGAAAAAAAAAAAAAAAAAAAAAAAAAGGATTAAAGCCAGCAAGCCATTAGCTGTGAAATGACTAAATCCACTTTGTAAGATTCTTGTTGTCACATTAATTTTGAATTACATTATAATATATTAGTCATGATATGGAAACAAGCAACATAATTAAAGACTTCTAACAGTTCCACCCAAAGAATAATAATAATAATAATTAAAGATGTAGTGGACTGCTTTTACATCGATCCATATGTACTAAATATTGAATCAGTATCGTCACCGCAGTAGAGTTAATTGTCTGCTTCCATGTGACCTTTAAAAAAAATTTATTATTACACGGCTTCCATGTGAATTGTTACTATTATTACGTACGAATTACAATTAAGATTCCTATTACTGCATAAATAAAAAAAATAATTATTAATAAAGACCAAGGATTTTTTTTTGGCACTACACAAAGTTATACTTTACTCGTACTATTAAATCTTAATCAGATTGATCTAAAAATAATAATAATAAAATCTTAACCAAATTTAGTTGAATCTACAAAATTTTTTAATTTCGATATCATTGTAATATGATATCTCTGATGATCCATTCTAGGTTGAGGCACTCTCTCCTTTTCTTTCTTCTGCTATTTAATTGACTTATTGTGAAAGATTCCTTTTTATTTCAAAGAGGAGGATAATAATCTTATCAGACAAAAAGAGATTGATAGACTTCTAACAGTTACAAACTAGCACAAACATTTTAGCCAAAAAAAAAAAAAAAACTAGCACAAACATTTTCACTAATAATTGGAACTTATTGCTGTTCTTTTTTCTTTTATTTTTTTTTTATTTTTTTATTTGCTAAAACAAAATATTTGTATTCATGTTGATTATTAAATTAATATTCGGAAGTAAGATTATGATCCGCTTATGGTGACGGGCCCAAAAAGTTTAAAAATATTAAATTTGTATGATAAAAAGTTTAATAATTTTTATTCAGATGAATTTTTTTTCATGTTTATTACCATATAATTACTATTATATATTGTTTTTATATTTTGAAAATATTGTGAAAATTATTTTTGAATTTTATCTCAAAGGTTGTCATCAATAGAAGTTTATAGCTCATGATTTGTTGTTTGTTATTTGTAATTTTCTTATTCAAAATTAAATTCTACTTTAATTTGCTCTACATCGTCGTTTTTCCTTTTAAAGATAATTTTTCATTAATAGATATAATTAATTGATGTGATAATATTTAATAAACAAACAACATCTTATATACTATATAGATTAATACTCAAAATTGAGATTGAGATTAAAATTGTTAACCTGAACGTTTTTCATTTATTAAGATTGATTTACCTACATCATGGTAGGACTAAAACTCACTATGAGTATTAATGTAGTATTACACTTAATATTATTATTTTTAAATTTAGATCATATTTTAAATTCTACACTATTAGATAAAATCAAGTGTTTAATTATCTCTAAGTTATATCTATAAATTTGATATTCATCATCCAATGAGAAAGTAATGTGCTTGTCAGATTTTTGCTAATATTTAACTACACATTGATTTAAGTGTGAATACCAAATAAACAAGATGATTAAAGTGGAATATATAGCATTTGTTTGGTAAGTTAGTATTGGAAATGAAATTTTTACGTTGGAGTTGATTGACTTTTCAAAAACTAGTTATAAATTTTGTTATTTTCTAAAATAAAAAATAAAAATTATGATAAAATAAATATAATTTAATTTGAGATAAACTCAAATGTCAAACAAAATAATACAAAATATAGTAGACTTGTTTTATCTCTGGTCAGCTATGGGTAAGTGGTCCCTTGCAAGTTGTTGGAACCATCAATAATCGCTATTTCCAAACGCATAAATTGGACATAAAAATAAAAATAAAAAAATAAAAAAAAAACAAAGAGTAAAAGAAAAAGGAAAGTTGAGAGAAAGAGTAGTGAAAACTGAAAACATAGAGCCTTTCTTTAACAAAAGTCCTTCCTCTTCTCTTGCTTCAAACTACAGTTTTCCTTTTCTGCTACTTGTTCAAAGTTGAAAGCATATATCGTCTTCTGTTCGACCCAAAAAACACAAGCATTTCTCACGTTATTATCTTCTCCGAAGGTATTTTGACATAAGATTATTGTTATATTTTTCATTTTGATTGAATATTATAATTGATTTTTTTTTTTAAATATGGAAAGAATATATGAATTGAGATTATGTATCTGCGATAAAGTAGTATTATCCACCAGGAAGTTTTATTTTTGTCATTAGAAAGAGAAGAAAAATGAGACCTTTTTTTTTATCTTTTTATCTGTTCGATGTTACAGTTTTTTTTATTATTATTTTTAACGGTAGTTAGAAAAGAAAGAAAGAAAAATTTCTGATACTTTTTATTTTTCAGAAGGCAAATATGATTAAAGAGGTAAAGTGAAAAATACCTTATTTTCGTCCTTGCAAATTCTTGAAACCAGCAATATGGGCTAATTTCCAGACATCTTAGGTTGCACTAGAAACAAAAATCAATACAAAAAAATAAAAAGAAAATGGAAAAAAAAAAAAAGGAAAACGAATACCTTTGAAATGTCTATATGAAACGTCTGATCATCTATATGAAATGTCACCCTTTTGTTCAAAGTTGAAAGCATATATAGTTGTCTTCATCACCTTCTCCAAAGGTATTTTCACATAATATTATTGTTTTATATTCTCATTTTGACTGAATGTTTTAATAGACTTTTTTTTTTCAATGTTGTAGTTTTTTTTTTTTTTAATGTTTGCTAGTACAGAAATTTTTTTTTATTATTTCTTATAAAAATAAAGACTTTTTTTATTTCTTCTATAATTTGGATATTCCAATCTAAGCAAACTCTTTTCAACTTTTCTTACATATATATCATTAATTATGAGATTGCGTCAATGGTTGTTACCTTAATGGTTTGGTTTCTTATATTTCGTTTTTGTGTGAGAAAATTTGTTATTAAATGTTGAAAGTAATAACCATTCACAAACACAATAAAACGAGAATAAGAATTAGAAAACGACAATAAAATCAAAAAACGACAGCAATACTAAATACCAAACACAATATATTGGACAACATAAATGAACGATAGAAATAATTGCAGGTTCCTTTTTTAAACGTGTAAAATAGCTTGCTTTAAGGTTATACCAAAGTTGTTAAGTTTTAGGAATCATCATTAAGAAAAAATAAAAAATATTGAAAAAATCCTTTTTTTTTTTTTTTAAACAAAAGCTCTTGTTCTAACTTTAAAAAAATTACAGTTGTACTAATTGTGTTTCTTTTTATTTTTATTTTTCTGCTATTTGCAAATGTAGGAGTTTACTTGTTATCCAAAACTCCCATCATTCAAAGGAGCGATATAGAGAAGAAAAGAGGTTGATATAATCTAAAGGTATATCTTTTAATTTCTTCCCCTGCACATTTCTAATTATCTTGAACTTTAATTTAGTAAATGATTTTGTTATTATTATTATTATAATTATTTTGCTGAGAATTGGCTTCATTTTGTTTAAATGCTACTAATGAAGTTTGATCTATTTATTTTTTTTTTTATTTATTTTTATAACAAAAGCCCTTGCTCTGTGGGTTCATTCCGTAACACACTTTGTTAAATTGCGAAAATTATGTTAAGGAGATATAACACGCTCGTTAGAAAAGGTTCATACCAAATATTTATGTTATGTTTGGTAGAGGTGAAAAGTGAGAGAAAAGAAAAGAGTGTAGAGATGTTTAAAGAGAAAATAAGAATGCATGTTGTTTGGTAGGAGCTAAAGGTGGATGGAAGAAAGAATTGGAGAGATAAAAGGAAATAAAGAGCCCACCATTTTTAATTGCTACAAAAGTACAGAGATATTTAGAGAAAAACTCTTACACTTATATAAGTAGTTAAATAACATTTTTATCCTCATGTTTAAATTAACTAATTATTAACTAATTTGCAAAATGGTCATAATTTATCCTCTATTTTCTTTCATTCTATCATACTACACAAGATATAAAATCAACTTTCTTTTCTTTATTCAAATTTTCTTTCCTTGATATGTTTTCTCTCTTTCCTCTTTTCCTTCTTTCTTATCAAACGGAGTTTTATATACAACCTTCAACGACTCCACTATCTAAACAAAACAATTAAGTTCCACTTCCATTTAAAACTATGACTAAAATGCGTTAATATTCAGCATCGAAAAAAATAGTTGCTTTTTCTTGGTGGCAAAGCTTTATTGGTATTTATTATTTCACACTTTTGCTTTGGTATTAAAAAAAAAAGGTGAAATTGACCGGTCGGTTCATCTAAATGGAACATGAATTATTGAGGAATAAAGACAAGAAACCATTAGTGGTGAAAAATAATGAAAGCCACTTTCTTAGATTCTTGCTGTCGGATCCATAATAATGTTTTTTCTTTCAACAAAAAAAAAAAATAAAAAAAATTTATTATCTATGTACTTAAAATTCACTCTATGAGTATAGTATTATATTCATCCTCCATTTTTGTTTTTCAATGTAAGGTGAGGTTTCAATTCTAAGTTATTTTGTGAAGTTAAGTGTTCAATTATCACTATATTATATTTGCAAGAGATACGAAGGGAAAGAAGGCCTAGCCCCCTTCAACTTTTGTTTGTTTGTTTTTTTTTTTTTTTTATAATAATTTTAATTAAATTTTCATTATAACCTTCCTTAAACAAATGCTCACAATTATCCTTTTTCATGATATAGTTATTAGCTTTTCTAAAAAAAAGTTATGTCTTCGTTACTGGTTTGTAACCACGATATTCATCCTCTAATGAAAAAGTAATTTATTTGTGAGATTTTCTTTCGATTGCAAAAGTATGAGTGATGATTCTTGTTGTTTCTTTGCTTTTAGCTCATTATCTTTTTGCTATATTTGAATTGCCCACTGATATTAATCGTAAATACAAAATAAGCAAGATGATTAAGGAAGAATGTATATAAACAGTAGACCTGCTTTAATCGCTGGTCCATCTTTGCAAGTTATTGGAGCCATCCATAATTGCTAGTTACTTTGCAAATGCGTCAATTGGACACAAAAAGGAAAAAAAAAAAAAAAAAAACAGGTTGAGAGAGAATAGTGAGGACACAAATGAGCATTTCTTTAAACAAAAGTCCTTTTCTGCTAGTTGCCTTAGAGACCTCTTGATCATCTATATGAAATGTCTCCCTTTGTTCAAAGTTGAAAGCATAGTCTTCTGATCGACCCAAAAACGCAAGTATTTTACTCTTCATTATCTTCTCCAAATGTATTTTCACATAATATTATTGTTATGTTTTTCATTTTGACTGAATATCATAATAGTTTACTTCTTTTTTCTTTTATTCTTTTCAACGTTGTAGTTTTTTTTTTTTTTGGAATGCTTGCTAGAACAAATTATCTTTTATTTTTTATTTCTTCTGTGATTTGGCTATTCCAATCTAAGCAAACTCTTTTCAAACATTTGTTACAGTTCATTAATTATGTGATTTTTTAATTAGTTATTAATTATGTGATTGCCTTAATGGTTGTTGCCTTAATCATTTGATTTCTTATTTGTATTTTATTTTTGTGTGAGAAAAATGAATGTTAAATATTCAAAGGAATAACAACTCACAAACACAATAAAATATGAATAACAATATGGCAGATGAGAAGAACATTTAAAAACAACAAAAATACCAGGCACAAACAAATTCTACAACACATTAAACGACATAAATAATTACGGGTTCCGTTTCTAAACATGTAAAATAGCTTGATTAAAGGTCATATTAAAGTTGTCAAGTTTTAGTAATCATCGATAAGAAAAAAAAACACTATTTAGTTTTCTATATAGGAAAATTATTTATTTATTTTAAAATAAAAGTCTTTGTTCTAATTTTCAAAAATTTACAGTGGTACTAACTGTGCTTCTTTTTTATTTTAGTTTTCTGCTATTTGAAATAGAAGGAATTTACTTGTTATCCAAAACTCCCATATCATTCAAAGGAGCAATAAAGAGAAGAAAAGAGGTATATTCTTCCCCTGCACTTTCTAACTAAATATGCAGTTTAATTTAGTAAATTATTATTATTATTATTATTATTTGGTTTGATGAGAATAATGGCTTCATATTGGTTAAATTTCAGTATTGAAGTTCGGTCTCAATAGGAGAAACGAGGGACTTTACACACAATTTAAAGAGAAAGAGAGAGAGAGAGAGATGAATTAATGAGAACACACAACCTTTTTTTTTCCCCCTTGCTCTGAGAGTTCATTCCATAACACACATGTTAACTGATCTCATTTCTTCTTTGTAATTCTCTAGGGTCCTTTCCATCATCAATCTAACTACGGTTCCTTGAAGAAGAAAAAACATGGCTGAAGTACTTGTGGGAGGTGCTCTTCTCTCTGGCTTCTTAAATGTCTTGTTTGATAGGATGGCTTCTCAAGAGGTCCTCAATCTCCTTCAACGAAAGAAAGGCGTTTCAAAGCTACTTAAGGAGTTGGAGATCAAGTTGCGGTCGGCTAATAAACTGCTGAATGATGCTGAAGTGAAACAACTCACAGATGAAGATGTGAAGAAGTGGCTTGATGATGTTAAAGAGGTGGTTTATGAAGCTGATCATGTGATGGACAAAATCAATACCAAAGCTCTGTGGCGCAAGGTGGAAGAAGACAAGCACTCTGGAAGCAAAGCAAGAAAGCTCTTCAAGTTCAGGCCAAAGTTATATAGTGCATTTAACAACACTATAAAATTGGAGATAGAGGAGATCCTTGCTATGTTAGATCTTCTCTTGGGGCGAAAGGATGAGCTTGGTCTAATTGAAGGTGTTCATAATAATAGACCTCAAAGATTACCAGCTCCTTTGGTGGACGCTTGTGATGTTTATGGCAGGGATGCTGAGAAAGAAGCTATCGTTGAGTTGTTGTTATCTGATCATAATGGTGGGCGTAAGCTATCCGTGATTCCTATAGTGGGCATGGGTGGTATCGGCAAAACCACTCTCGCTCAACTTGTCTACAATGATAGCAGGATCCAAGATCATTTTGCCTTGAAGGTTTGGGTAACTGTATCAGAGGAGTTTGATGTTTTGAATCTTACGAGAAAAATTATTGAGGCAATCACTTCTCAGAAATGTGATATTCAAGATCTATATCAACTTCAAAATGCACTGAAGGAGAAAGTAATGGGGAAAAGATTTCTTTTCATTCATGATGATGTTTGGAACGAAAATTATGATCTTTGGGATGCTTTAAAGAGCCCTTTCGACTTTGGAGCAAGCGGGAGTAAGATTCTTGTGACAACACGCAGTGAAATCGTAGCATCAAAGATGGGTACTGTTCCAACTTATACTCTACAGATGATACCGGATGATGATTGCTGCAAGTTGTTTGCACGCCATGCCTTTGACAATATAGACTCTGGGGTACATCCAGATTTTCAAGAAATGGGCAAAGAAATTGTTAAAAAGTGCAAGGGTCTACCTTTAGCAATAAAATCAATTGCTGGGGTTTTACGCTCTCTATCAAGTTCAGAGGAGTGGAGAGGGATCTTGCAGAGTGATGTGTGGGATTTGCAATTTCAAGAAAATCAGAAGAACAAGATTCTTCCAGCATTATGGTTGAGTTACCAGTTCCTACCCCCAAACTTGAAACGGTGCTTTGCTTATTGCTCAATATTCCCTAAAGATTATGAGTTTTGGGAGGGTGACAAAGAAACCATAGTCATGTTGTGGATGGCAGAAGGACTTTTGCAACCTGAAAAAGGAAAAAGAATGGAAGATGTTGGAAAAGAGTACTTGAATTCTCTAATATCAAGGTCATTCTTCCAACAATCCAATAGCTGGGATGGAAGACCAGTTCTCCTAATGCATGATCTTGTGCATGATTTAGCTATGCGCATTTCAGGTGAGTATTGTTGCACGTTGGATGGTTGTGATCACTTGGATGGCTTTACAAGCAAGACTCGTCATTTGTCATATCGAACAGATAATAATGCCATAACGAAGTTACAGGGTCTGTCCAAAACCAAATGTTTAAGGACCCTGTTGGCTTTACCGTTGTCATGTGTGTATAGTTTCAATTCAATAGCGATGGACCCTATTCCGTGTGAACTATTTCAAGGAGTTGGAGGATGCCTGAAAGTGCTCTCTTTATCTGAATCCATCATAGAGTTTCCTAATTCGATTGGAGATCTAAAGCATCTAAGATATTTGGACTTATCTTGGACAAAAGTTGAAGAAATTCCAAGTTCAGTTTGTACTCTTTACAACTTGCAAACACTGTTGTTGTTATGTTGTGAAAGACTTACTCAATTGCCAACCAACATGTGTTCCTTAATCAACCTACGTCATCTTGGGATCAGTGGCACACCTTTAAAAGAAATGCCCCCACAGATGTCCAAGTTGAAAAATCTACAAACATTAAGTGATTTTGTTTTGGGAGAAAATGGTGGGTCTAGGATCAAAGAATTGGGAGAGCTGAAATCTTTGCATGGAAGTGTTTGTATTTCAGGGCTTGAAAATGTGGTGGACGTGGGGGATGTTTTACAAGCTGATTTGAAGAACAAGGAATGTCTTACTGAGCTTAGCTTGGAATGGAAGCATGACAGTATGAGTAATGATTCAACAAAAGAAAAGGAAGTACTTACTGCACTGGAACCATATAAAATGCTGAAAAAACTCAGAATTTACGGTTACAGAGATACTATATTCCCAAATTGGATAGCATGTAAATCATTTAGTGATATGGTTGAAGTGTCACTAGTCGCTTGTAAAAATTGTTGCTTGTTGCCACCACTGGGGCAACTACCTTCCCTCAAAGAGCTTTTTATTGGGCAAATGGATGGGTTGGAAAGTATAGGAGATGAATTTTGTGGTACCTTAATTACGTCTTTTCCATCCTTAGAAAAATTAAGCATTTATTCCATGGGTTCGCTGGAGAGGTGGTCACGTGAGAGTTTCCCCCGTCTCAAAACTCTTCGTATTGGGTCATGTGACAAACTGAATGTGGGACTGCCAGCTGGTTGTTTTCCATCCTTGGAAACAATTAGCATTCACTTGTGTAAAGAAATGGTGAGCGTAATTCCCACAAGTCAAGCGGATATTGATTCCGCATATCCTTCTCTTAAATCCGTAGAATTAGTCTGCTGTCCAAGATTGGAGTTGTTTTCAGGAATGGGATTTCCTTCTAATTTAAAGGAACTTGAAATCAAGGGATGCAAAATGCTCATTGCAAACCGTATGAAGTGGGATCTGCAAAGACTCTCCTCTCTTCAAAGCTTACTACTCCTTGAATTTGAAATTGAAGGAGGGGTGGATTCATTTCCAGAGGAAGGGCTTCTTCCAACCACTTTGACTTCTCTCTCTATCTTTGGCTTTGAAAATCTTAAAACCCTAAATGGAAAATCCTTTCACAACCTCATCTCCCTTCAAGCATTGCGAATTTCCTCTTGCAAAGAGTTACAGTGCTTGCCAGAAGAAGGGCTGCCCCTTTCTCTTGCTCGTTTGCAGATCTATGACAATCCTCTGCTAAAACAACGATGCCAGAGAGGAACAGGGGAAGATTGGTCCAAAATTCAACACATCCCCTATATAGAAATCGACGGGAAAAAAATATGATAAAGCAACGCGAATTTTTGTCCCTCCTCATTCTCTGCATACTCCAATTTTCCCTTCAGGTACTATTCCATTTGTTTTCTGTTCTGTTTTAATTAATAACGTTTGACTTCCATTTTACTTTGCTTTTACGTGTGTTCCTTTTTATGATTATTTCTTCAATATTTCCTTGTTACTGGTTTGGGCTTTGGTTTCCATATGTGGGTGTGAATTTTCTTTGATAGAAGTTGATCAAAATTCATGGAAAAATAGAAATGTTTCATTGTTTCAGAAGTTTTCAACAATCCCTTGTCATATAGTTTTCTGAAATATTAATGTTCCAAATGAAAGTATTTTCAGTGTTTGATCTAGCACATTTTCATATCTTAAATTGCAGACGTAGATTGAACACGTTGCCCAGGAAAAAAAAACAAACAAAAATCTAATTCATAACAGTTTCACTATAAGGTCTACAAGTAAACCAGGATTTTTTTTATCAGAGAGACTTTTTTGTTGCATCCTGTCAAAGACAACTGTTTTAACAACTAGAGAGATTTTGGAAATAATGATTGTCCATTCTGTTTTGAATGGTATTGTCTTAATCATTTTTCTTTCAACCATCTAAATATAAAAATGGATAATCTTTGAAGAAACTCAAATGTGAATAATGTCTGCAAATGTTTCAAAACTAGCCATATGCAAGGATGCGAGAAGAATGTCCTTTTTATTCTTCAAAGTTTACAGCACAACACTAACAGGTCGAAATTTTTATTTGTATAATATCCTTTTTGTTTTTGCTTAAGCTCCCAATCTTACGATGTTACTGTATTTTTTTGGATTAAGCATGACATTTACTAGGAGTTGCAGTACAAGTTAAGCACGTTGGGACTTGGGAAGAAGATTCCAGCTACAAGTTTAACACAAGGAACCTAGGAATATAAAGTTGTATCTTCAGAGTTGTCAGACAAACATTCAGAGGTCAGAATTTTCTTTGCACAATCTTCTTTTTGTTTTCACATAGGATCTCAATCTTACCGTGTTACTGTATTTTTTTACTTAAGCAGGGTACTTTCTCGGAGTTGCAACATCATGGATTGAACAATTAGTTTCCATCAAGATTTACCAATTATTAATACAAGTTAAACATCTTCCAAATATTTACTAATTGTTCAAGTTACTTGTATGATACATTCTGAGAAAGAGGGTGATGAAGTTTAAACAACGGAACAAGTCAACATTTTCAGAGGAAGATTTATGCTACTAGGACATGTGTGGTGTGTGACTAGGTTTTTTTTTTTAATTTAAAATTAAAATCTTATAATTGTAACATGGATATATATTTATCTGTTGTATATACTTGTGTGTGTGTAATACATTTCATAACCAAATGGGACATACTCAAAGTAGGGCCCTTGGTCTTGTCGTCCATAGACTTACTATAGAACAGGGGAAGATTGGCACAAAATTCAACACATCCCCAACATATGATTCGACTGGAAAAAAATATGATAAAGCAACATGCATTTTTGTCCCTCCGTATTCTCACCGTGCTCCAATATTCTCCTCAGGTACTACAACATTTGTTTTTGTTCTGTTTAGTTAATAATGCTTGATTTCCAGATTATTTTGCTCTTACATGAGTTTCATTTAATGCTTGTTTCTTCAATATTTCCATGTTTTCTTGGAGACTGGTCTGGGTTTTGGTTTTCATATGTGGGTGTGAATTTTCTTGGAGCTAGTTTGAAGAAGTTGATCAAAATTCATTGGAAAAATAATATTATTGCATTATTTTGGAAGTTTTTAATAATTCCTTGTCATACTTTCTGAAATATAAATGTTGCAAATCAAAGTTTCTTTAGTTTTTAATCTAATATACTCTCCAAATAGGCTATATGTGGATGATGTGCAGGAATAGATTGAACATGGTTAAAACGACACTTAAATTTCAGGCAAAAAAAGTTTAGTTCACCTCTGCCGTGGCAATATTCGTTCTTTTTTCTGCCCCAAATCCTTTTAGATTATGTTAAGAAAAAGAGCGTTGGTGTCTTGCCACTGTGAATAGTTTTTGTAATATGGTTTATCAACTGTACTTTCTACTGCAGGTATTGTTAGCCAAATTTTACGTGCTCGGGCTTTCGAGACTAAGAGAATAAGGCAGTGTTATGATACTTTTTTGCTGTCTGGATTCATAATTGACTGACAATAAATCATTGGTGATAGAGAGGGACAGAGAAAGATTTTCCCTAGATTCATCACACCCCAAGATAGAAATCTAAAGAGAAGACATATGATGAGAGCATGCTTCATTTCTGTGCCTCCCTAACTTCGCATTTTCGAATTCTCTCTTAGGGTAATTTTCTCGTTGTATTCTATTGTAATATATTATTGTTATCATTAGCTAAGAATACGTTTTGGAGAATTCTGAATCAATAGGGATGTAAAGCGGATGGCTGTCCATTACGACTCTGCAGGACAACGTTGAAGAAGAACATGTAAATTTGGCAAACAGATCTTTTTGTGAGGTGAAGTGTTCCGATTTTATCAAGATATGTGTTCAATGTTGTCTTTAGATGTTGATATTGTGAACTTATCTTTGTTAGTTTTATATCACCAGAGTATGACACATTCATATCATGTTATAAATGATAGACATTCATTTCTCCAAGAAAAACCAAAAAGTGGAAATTCTATTTCATAACAGTTCACTCTATAAGATCTATAACTAAACTGGGATCTTGAGCTAACTTGACTTTTATGATGCATCTTGTCATAGACTACAGTTGTAACTACTACTGGGATTTCAAAATCAAATATGATTAATCTCCGCAGAAGTTTCAAAATCAGCCACATGCAAGGATGCGAGAGGAATGCCCATTTTTCATCTTCAAAGTCAGCAGAACAAACATTCAGAGGTCAGAATTTTATTTGCATGATGTTCTTTTTATTTTTGCTTAAGCTCTCAGTCTTACCATGTTACTGTATTTTTTTCACTTCAACAGGGCACTTCTAGGAGTTGCAGCATCGTGGATCATTCAAATTGCTGACGAGATTTACCAACTGTTCAAGTTACTGGTATGATACATTAGAAAGAAGAGGGTGATGATATCGAAGCAGCAGAACATGTTAAGCACATTGGGGAAAGGATTCCGGCTACTAGGTCAGGTGTGATGTGTCACTAGTTCTTGCTTCCATTTGTTTTTGTTCTGCTTTAATTAATAATGTTTGACTTCCATTTTACTTTGCTTTTACGTGTGTTCCTGTTTATGATTATTTCTTCAATATTTCCTTTTTACTGGTTTGGGCTTTGGTTTCCATATGTGGGTGTGAATTTTCTTTGATCTAGTCTAAGGAAGTTGATCAAAATACATGGAAAATAGAAATGTTTCATTGTTTCAGAAGTTTTCAACAATCCCTTGTCATATAGTTTTCTGAAATATTAATGTTCTAAATGAAAGTTTTTCAGTGTTTGATCCAACACATTTTCATATCTTAAATTGCAGACGTAGATTGAACATGTTACCCAGGAAAAAAAAAATTCTAATTCATAACAGTTTCACTATAAGGTCTACAAGTAAACCAGGATTTTTTTATCAGACCTGACTTTTTAGATGCATCTTGTCAAAGACAACTATTCTAAGAACTAGAGGGATTTTGGAAATAATGATTGTCCATTCTGTTTTGAATGGTATTGTCTTTATCATTTTCTTTCAACCATCTAAATATAAAATGGATAATCTTTGAAGAAACTCAAATGTGAATAATGTCCGCAGATGTTTCAAAACCAGCCACATGCAAGGATGCAAGAGGAATGTTCTTTTATTCTTCAAAGTTAGCAGCACAACACTCACAGGTCAAAATTTTTATTTGTAAAATATCCTTTTTGTTTTGCTTAAGCTCCTGATCTTACCATGTTACTGAATTTATTCGATTAAGCAGGACACTTACTAGGAGTTGCAGTACAAGTTAAGCATGTTGGGACTTTGGAAGAAGATTCCAGCTACAAGTTTAACACAAGGAACCTAGGAATATAAAGTTGTACTCTGCAGAGTTGTTAGACAAACATTCAAAGGTCAGAATTTTCTGTGCAATCTTCTTTTTGTTTTCATGTAGGATCTCAATCTTACCGTGTTACTTTATTTTTTCGCTTAAGCAGGATACTTTCTCGGAGTTGCAACATCAAGGATTGAACAATTAGTTTCCATCGATATTTACCGATTAATAATACAAGTTAAACGTCTTGCAAATATTTACCAATTATTCAAGTTACTTGTATGATACATTCTAAGAAAGAGGGTGATGAAGTTTAAACAACAGAACGAGTCAAACATTTTCAGAGGAAGATTTATGCTACTAGGACATGTGTGGTGTGTGACTGGGTTTTTTTTTTTAATTTAAAATTAAAATCTTATAATTGTAACATGAATATTTATTTATGTGTTGTATATACTTGTGTGTGTAATATATTTCATAACCAAATGGGACATACTCAAAGTATGGCCCTTGGTCTTGTCGTCCATAGACTTACCATAGAACAGGGGAAGATTGGCACAAAATTCAACGCATCCCCAACATATGAATCGACTGGAAAAAAATATGATAAAGCAACATGCATTTTTGTCCCTCCGTATTATCACCATGCTCCAATATTCTCCTCAGGTATTATAAAACATGTTTTTTTTTTGTTCTGTTTTATTTAATAACGTCTAATTTCCAGATTATTTTGCTCTTACATGAGTTTCGTTTTATGTTTGTTTCTTCAATATTTCCATGTTTTCTTAAAGACTGGTTTGGCGTTTGGTTTTCATATGTGGGTGTGAATTTTCTTGGAGCTAGTTTGAAGAAGTTGATCAAATTTCATTGGTTAAATAGTAATATTGCATTATTTCGGAAGTTTTCAATAATTCCTTGTTATACTTTCTGAAATATAAATGTTGCAAATCAAAGTTTCTTCAGTTTTTAATCTAATATATTCTCTCCATACAGGCTATATGTGATGATGTGCAGGAATAGATTGAACATGGTTAAAACGACACTTAAATTTCAGCCAAAAAAAGGTTAGTTCACCTCTGCCGTGGCAATTTCTGTTTCGTTCTTTTTTCTGCCCCAGATTCTTTTAGATTATGTCAAGAAAAAGAGCGTTGGTGTATGGACATTGTGAATAGTTTTTGCAACAGGGTTTATCAACTGTACTTTCTAGTGCAGGTATTGTTACCCAAATTTTACGTGCTCGGGCTAAATTTCGGGACAAAGAGAATAAGGCAGTGTTATGATACTTTTTTGCTGTCCGGATCCGTAATTGACTGACTATAAATCATTGGTGATAGAGAGGGACAGAGGAAGATTGGCCCTAGATTCATCACATCCCCAAGATAGAAATCTAAAGAGAAGACATATGATGAGAGCATTCTTTTCCGCATTTTCTAATTCTCTCTTAAGGTAATTTTCTTCCTTTTTTTTCTATTGTAATATATTATTGTTACCAATTAGCTAAGAATACTTTATTTTCAGACTGATTTGCTCTTACGTTTTAAAGAATTTTGAATCAATAGGGATGTAAAGCGGATGGCTGTCTGTTCTTTTTTCTGCCCTAAATCCTTTTAGATTATGTCAAGAAAAGGGATGGTATCTTGTCACACATTGAATAGCTTCTGTAATTTGGTTTATCAACTGTACTTCTTTCTACTACAGGTGTTGTTAGACAATAATTTTATGTGCTCGGGCCAAATTCCAGGATGTGTTACGGTACTTTTTGCTGTCCGGATCCATAACTGACCAAGGATTAATCAATGGTGACATAGAGGGACAGAGGAAGATGACAAGATCATTCTTCATTTTTGTCCCTCCCTATTAATCTCAGTATTTTCCAACTCTCTCTTAAGGTATTTTTGTTCATGTTTTTCGATTGTTGTATATTTTTGTTTCCATTTAGTTAAGAATAATCTATTTGCAGATTGAATTTTTCTTGCATTGAACAACATTCGGAATCTATAGGGACGTGACGCGAATCTATAGGGAACAACATGTAAATCTGGTAAACAAATCTTTCTGTGAGGTGAGTTGTTTTCATTGTGTCAAAACACGTTTAATGTTGTTTTTGATGTAGATATTGTGAACTTCTCTCTGTTAGTCTTTGTGTCCCCAAAGTATGAAACATGCATATCATTTAGCTACAAAACAAAGTATGTAGACATTCGTTTCTCCAAGAAATATCCAAAATGTGGAAATTCAAATTCATAACAGTTTCACTAGACGGTCTATATGCAACTTGTAATAGACACTGTTGTAACTACTAGATGGATTTTGGAAAGAATGATTTTCCATTTTGTTTTGCATGATACGGTCTTCACTATTTTGCTTACTCTCATATAATTAAAAAAAATGGATATTATTAGAAGAAACTCAGATGTAACTAATGTCGGCAGATGTAAGTCAGCCACATGCAAGGAAGCGGGAGGAATGTCCTTTTTCCTTCTCAAAGTGAACAGAACAACAGTCAGAGGTCAGAATTTTATTTGTGTAATGTCCTTTTTGTTTTTGCTTAGGATCTAGATCTTACCATGTTTCTGTATTTTTTTGCTTAAATAGGACACTTTCTAGGAGTTGCAGCATCATGGAATGAACAAGTTTCCATCGAGATTTACCGATTCTTAATGCAAGTTAAACATCTTGCCAATATTCAACAATTATTCAGGTAACTGGTTTGGTACATTCTAAGGAAGAAGGTGATGAAGTTCAAACACAGAACAAGTCAAACATCATGGGATGAAGATTTCAGCTACTAGGACAGGTTTGGCGTATGCTAGTTTTGCTTCAATTTTTGCCCTTTGGCTGGCCAACGGATTGGGACAGTTTTGAATAATAAGCAGAATTACTGGCGGGAGTTATTTAAGCAGCAGTTGATAAAGCAACTTTGATCTTCATCAGGATTTTTCCGGAACATTTGAACCGTGCTTATCTCTTGTAAGTTGTAAGAATCATGAACCGAAGGCCGATCTAGAAATAGTACTTTGTATATTATGTGTTGAAATGAGAATGGTACTCAAATCACTTCTGTACCAACGAGTTTCAATCTAATCTACTGAATTCCCAAACTTCCCTTCGACCTCCTAGGTAAATATGCACTCTTTTTCCCTTTCAGTCTTTTTCCCACTGGGTTTTGGCTGAAAGTTTTTAATGAGGCATATTTGGAGATGCAATCAAAGTTAGAGTCATGGCTCTCACTTTTGAGATCATCTCCCGTCAGTTTGGGTTTCGGTTGATGAATGGATATGTTTTTTTTTTTTTTAATTAGGTTTGTTCTTTGCTGCCTGCGTGCAGTTATCTTTTTAGTCCATGTGCGTGCTTTTTGCTTTATTTTAATTTCTCCTGTAAACATCTTTTTTTATTTTTTTTTAATAAAATTTAATGGAATGGGAAAGTGATGAGGGTGCTAGAGGGTGCCGACCTAGTCGGGATGTCTTGATGCACCTCTGATTCCTGTTGCCGTCATTCATTTAAGAAAAAGATTACCATCAAATCGTTGTGTATGCGCAAATGTGGTTTCTTTGTTCAGCGAAACTTAACCTACTGTATATACTCTGCTGAAATTGTTGTTCTCTTTCTTCATCTGAAATTTATTATTTTTTATTTCGTTGATGTTTAAAATTTTTGTCTCTTGTTCTCTTGTAGTATTTTCGAACTTCATACGGTTCGTTTCCAACTATTAGAATCCATTTTGTATTCGTTTGTTACACTTGCTTTCCTTTACCCTCTTCGCAAACAGTTTGCTTCATTTTCAACTCACTTTTCATTGCAGATAATGCTCTCAACCAAGTTGAAGGATGACAAAAAATCTCAATATATATACATATATACTATATTTATAGCATATGCACTAAGAATTGTTGCAAACCTAGTTTATATATATAATTTCAAAGTGTGGAATTCCAAACTCAAAATGACTGGAACAGCCAAAATCTGTCATGCCTTTGCACAAATAATAATCTATTTATCTCTTTTAGCCTTGTCCAAGTTGATTTCTAAGTGTCCCAGATCATCACAACAGCAATAACCCCGATTCCAAGCAACACTGCCAAAAACTTGAGAAAAGGTGTGTCAACACGAACCGTCTTTGAGGGGTATAGCCCTTTGCTAGAAGGTGGTTTATGGACACATAGATGAACACCCCACAAGCCAATCCCATAGATATCGCGAAGATCCAATCCGCCACGGACCTTGTGTCGTGGCGTCAATTATGATCCCATCACCACACCAATAGGACTTGAAATGGCGAATGCAAAAGCATAGCTGCGCATGACAAGAAAGGACGGTTCGGGATCATCCTGAGGAGGGCGATTCCCATGGCAATGGCTGCAAATATCTTGTGAAGAGAAATAGTCCATAGAGCCTTCCAGCGTCGGCTTTGTCTTGGCAACTCCGATGGCGATTCCCTCGAAAAGGGAGTGGAAACATAGAGCCACAATCAACAGGACACTGTCTCCAAATGAACTAACAGTTGCGACACTAGCAGCTGGATTTGCATGGTGGTATGTCATGGTCTTTGAGAAATATAAAGAGAGAATCTCATTAAAATTCAGTAATCATATAAATTAGGACTATTCTCATATATCCCCTGAAATTAGGGTGTTCCTGAATTTTGAATTAATCCACTTAATTTCATCATAATTATAGTTAAAAACAAATAAAAAAAATCAATAAATACAGTATTAATCTTAATATAGTTATATAATCTTTTTTTATTTGTTTTACAATATAGAATAAATTTAAAATTCAGAGCGATAGTGAGAGTTTTCAAATTTAATAATAGGTGAGAACTACTTTAAAATTCAACAATACAAACAAGAATAATCCTATAATTATTATGCTATGTTGAGATATTACACTCCTAAATTAACAAAAACAAAAAATAAAATAAAATAAGTATTACACACCTGAAAGTGGCTTTGTGGAGTTCCACCGTTTTGTCCAACTTTGCCTTCTCAACATTACCTGCAATTATGAACGAATCAAGTGAAAAACAGATTTAATGTGACATCGACATATACGTACATATAACATGATTTTAAAAACTATATATATAATAGACTATTGGAAAGACGTATCTTTTCTTCAGCTCTCTGACTCATTGTTAAGACTAATTAATTAGTCTGTTATCCTTATGTTGTTTACATTTACAATATTAGGTTTAAACATATAAGTTCTTTAGAAACTTGTTGAGCATGAAAATCATAAAAAGAATCCTATTCTCCAATAGTTATATATCAAATAATTTATCAAAAATAAAATAGTTATTTATCAAATAGACCAGTAAGGGGTAAAAAATGAATTTTTCATCCTTAAACTTTTCATATTAGCAAAATAACCCCCCAAAATAGACAAATATACTCATCAAACATCCCTAAACAAATCTATTTCTCCAAAACAAAGTCGCCTCCCAATAAAACAAAGGAAAACAGGAAACCTTATATCTGATAGAGTAATACTAGATACCAACTCCAATCTTAGTCCCTGTTTGGTGCTTGCGATCATAAATTGTAATTCAATTTTTTTTTTTTTTTTTCCTGAAAAGGCAACCTCAGTTTACTATTTACAGTTACTATTACAGTTTTGCAACTCATACTTTAAACATCTATAACTTTACATATACAAATCCAATGAAATAATTTTTTTTATAAATTATATAGAATTTCGAGAAAAACAAACAAGCTCCCTATTGATTTTTTTTCAAGCACATTTCAAGTTTTTTACACTTTTAACTCCAGCAATTCAAACGCCTCACCAAACATACAATTCAATTCAAACTCAAATTCTACAATCCAAACCTTAACACAAAAACATGCTTAATTTTTAAGTATTAACTCAGATAACAGTGACTTGTAAATTGTTACTATAGACAATCTTTTAATTTTAAAAACTTTTCTCAAAACCAACTTGCCTTCAAATAAACAAAGGAAAACAAAGTTGTCAAATTTTACTAGTAGACACAATCTTTTAATTTTAAAAACTTTTTTCAAAAACAAACTTGCTCCAAATAAAACAAAGGAAAACAAAAAACCTTATATCTGGTGGAGTAACGGATACCAACTTCATTCTTAATTTTAAATATTAACTAATATCGTAACTTATCATATTGTTACTTGTAGATACAATCTTCTAATTTTAAAAACTTATCTATTAAAAAAAAATACATAGCAGCACGTGATTGATACTTATACTAAAATTGGGTCCAAAATATTTTTACTTTTTTTTTTTTTTTCAACACAACACGACATAAATCTCACCAACCTTGAACCTCAACATCTTTTAATTATAAAAACTTGCACTAACAACTTATATATCACATACTTGATATTTAGATAAGAGTTGATATTCAAATTGTTCTTTTTCTTTTTTTTTTTTTCTCAGAAAACAACACAACAAAACAAGACCGACCTACCTTGGACCTCAAAATCTTTTATTTCAAAGACTTCTCAAATAACAACTCATAGTTTTTTTATCAGAAACCAAACAGAAAACACACAACAAACAAAACCCACCTACCTTGGACCTCAACATCACCACCACCACCATTCTCCTTGGCAAACACATGGGAAACGACACAATCCGCCAGCAAAGTAAGCAGAAACCCAACACAAGCCAACATGAACGCGAAAGGGTACTCCTTCGTCGTCAGATCCCTAAAAGTGTCGTTTGCGTCGCTGAGAAAGTGCATCAGAGCCGTGCCCAGAAACACTCCTCCGGCGAACTGCGTCCCCAACACCAAGAACCGCTCGTCCCACTTGAAGAAGTACGGCGACAAGCCGCCGACAAAGGTTCCGACAAAGACCAGAATCAAACACCATTTTTTGGTCCGTACTAGGACCTTGGAATGGAGGGAAGGGGAGCGTACGACGCCGTTTTGTTCGTCGTTGTCGTCGTGGTGGCCGCTGTAGGCTGAGGAGTAGAGAGAAAAAGAGAGGAGAGAGGAAAATGATGAGGAGAGAAGTGGAAGACGAGGCATTTGAAAGGGTGGAAATTAATGGGGTTTGATGTTTTGGTTTGGGTTGGGTTTTGGTATATATTTTGGTTTGGTTTTGGTTGGAGTTGGTCGGATCGTACTACATTAGAGAAGATGAAGAGAGAGAAAGAAGAGATAGAGAGAGGAGAGAGAGTGCCGTACATAAGAAGACAAAAATGGAAACATGTGTTTGTACTGCACAGGTTTGGAGTGTCCTGGTTAGATTCCAATTGAGAGTTCATTACCACGCTCTGTTTTTTGCGTGGCTTTGTAATTTTCTGTGGTAAGAAATTGAAAAAAAAAAAATTACCTAAACAAAATTGTAAAAATTTCATGATTTTAAAGGAAAATTACTTATTTAGTATCTAAACTTTTAAGTTTTACAATTTGATCCTTATATTTTTTATACTTAAAATATCCTTAGACTCTTAAAATTTGTTGTAATAATCATTTGTTAATTTGAACGAAATCTATTAGTAATTTTGTCAAAAATAATGCTAATTAGACGATTTCATTCAAAAATTAACAAAAATAACTACTACAACAACGTTTTATTTATAAATATTTAGGCTCCTTTTTCATACTGGAATGTCCCAGACTATTAAATCTTATATAATAGTCTTTTCGTTAATTGTTGAATCAAATCCATTAGTAATTAGTCAAAAAGTGATGTTAATTAACGGATTCCATATAAAAATTATCGAAAATGACTATTACAGTAATATTTTGTAGTTTAAAGGCATCCAATTAAATAAAAAATCAGGATGAAAGTTGTACTCAAAGTTTAAAGACCAACCTAATAATTATCCTTTAAAATATTTAAATTAAATAATCATGAAAGGTAATTTTTGTTAGGTAAACATTCATTTTTTTAATATTGAAGACGACTTTTAGGTAAATAATCATTTATTAAACGAAAAAAAAAAATCAATTGTCTGAAAATTTATTATTTTCTAATTTTTATTATAATTGTATTTATTTTGAAATCATATTATCTATTTAATATTTACTATAAAAATTATCTCATTTTCGACAAAAATATATATTTGCACTTTTTCTTGAGTTCATTAAACTTGTATTTTTGTAAATGGTTTGATTCACTCTTCTACATGCGAAATTTTTTGACAAAGAATAGATGTCGGTATGATGTTATTTAATGTTTGATTGTATCTAAAAGTCATACTAAAATTAAAATAAAAGTTAACAAATATTATAATTAAAGTAAATGACAGAACGAAATTTGCATAGTTAAATAGAGTTTTTTTTTAATTTTTTTAATTAATTAATTAAAAAAAATTTGTACTTTACAAAAGGATATATGAAGGACAAGATAGTTGTCCAAAGTGATTGTAAATATGAATTGGAAATACCTCTTAGTCTTAGGAGGAAGGCTATTGGACATACCTTACTCAAATATTATTGGTATGAAATTTTAATTAATCACAAACGACAATAACAATGTGCTAAGCTCAGTACATGTCAACGAAATTGTTGCACTCTTTATCACGAAATCATTCAACATTGCTTTTCAAATAATAAAAGGAGTATTCATGAATACATTTTCTTGTTAATTATAGGATCTTATCTGGTTGATTATATCTATTTGACCAAACTTGCCCCTTTCTCATTATCAAACAATAGTATTGTATTAATAAAACTGCAAAATTTTATGATGTCCCTTCAAAACCAAAAAAAAAAAAAAAATGTAAAAATTCATGATTTAATGAAAAATTACTCATTTAACAGAAATTACATTATAACAATATTTTTTATAAATATTTTAGGATCCTTTCATACCTGGAATGCTCAAATTATTAAAATATTATAATAGTTCTTTCCGTTAATTGTTGAAAAAATTCGTTAGTAATTTAATTAAAAAGTGATGTTAACTAATGTATTCGTATAAAAATTATCGAAAATGACTATTATAGTAATATTTTGATAGTTAAAGGCATTCTAACTATAAAAAAAAAATCAAGATAAAGTTGTATAAACCAAATGTTTAGAGACCACCTTAATATTTTTAATGACAAAGAATAAATAACGGTATTGATATTTATTAATGTTCGATTGTATTTAGAGTCATACAAAATAAAATAAAAAGTTAACAAAAATTTATAAGTAGTGACAGAACGAAATTTACATCATTTAAATAGTTTTTTTTTTTTTTTTTAGCCAAAGGATATATGAAGGACAAGATAGTGTCCAAAGTGGTTGTAAATATTGAATTGGAACATACCTCTTAGTCTTGGAGGGAAGGGCTTTGGGACTATGAATGATATATTTAGAGTTTGTGGTACTCAAATATTATTGATTTGAAATTTTAATTAATCACAAACGACAATAACAATGTGCTAAGCCAAGTACATGTAACGAAATTGTTGCACTCTTATTATCACAATCAATTCAACATTGCTTTTCAAAATAATAAAAGGATTATTCATGAATACATTTTCTTGTTAATATAGGATCTATCTGAATGATTATATCTATTTGACCAACTTGCCCTTTCTAATTATCAAATAATAGTATTTGTATTATAAAACTGCAAAATTTTGTAATGTCCCTTCAACAACCAAATATATATATATATATACACACACACTGCAAAATTTTGAAGTGAGGTCACCCGTATATAACCTTTTTTCGTTTTTTGTTTTTTTTTAATATTTTGTAATTGTCAAGGTGTCATGAAACATTTAAAAAAATGTCATGATCATTGAAGATACTTTTTAATTGTTAAAAACAATTTTCTTTAACAATAAGACAAAACAAATGATACTAGCATAAAAATAGTATAAATATAGTTGGGTGCTGCATATAATCTTAAATTTACATATTCAAAATCCTTGAGAAATTTACATAATAACATTCCAATCCAATGGTAGAGATTCATTGTACCTGGTCTTATTTTATGTAAAAACTAACTTAACTGTCAAATTTTTACCAAGTATACCCTTTGTTTGACTCACCAACTTTAACCTAAATATTTAACTCAATTTTTATCTTTTTTCTAAAAAATCAACTAATTTTTTGACTAATTTTTTTAAAATCAATCAACTCAAACCAGATTATAAGTTAAATTTGTATTTCGTCAAATGATATTTCCTGAATTGAATGCTTTTCTACCCAAAAAAAAAAATTGATATTTCCTGAATTTGCATTATAATTCAGTTCTTACCTAGCCCTCTTCCATTTAAGAAAGTACAATAGATAACCCACGAACTTTGCCTGGCGCGAGCGCGTTCGACATTGCAAAGAAAAGCAAAAGACCAAAATTAAAATTAAAATTAAAATTAAAATAATAAAAGAGTTAATGTTGGCACTCCGAATCTTATTAAAGGCTTCAAAGGTCAGTATTCAATCTTCAATCACCGTGCCACATCATCCACACTAGGTGGTGTTTGGTAAATGAGTTGAGTTTGAGTTGAGTTGAAATTTTTAAGTTTGAATAGTAATTTTTGTTGATTTTTTAGAAAGACAAAAAAATTTTAAAAAAAGATAAAAAAAAAAAAAAATACAGTTTAGTTTAAAATAAGTGTAAATACCAAACAAACCCTAAGATTGTAATTTATTTTTATTTATTTCCCCTGATTTTATTTATATATTTATGCTAATGACAAGAATAACGTCAAGAAAACGACATCATGTAGGAAAACGATAACAACGGAAAAACGACATCAGAAATTCAGACTAAATTCCATTTTCCTTTACAAGTGTTTAACTCTAGTGCATCATGGGAATGGACGATTGGAAATGAATTGTAGGTTTTAGATAGATCATGATCCTGATCGTTGACCCAAAATCAGCAAAAAACGACAGTATAGTAAACGAAAAGGTGGACCCACAATTATTCTTTTGTCTTTGCGTGAATGTTTTGCTTCAAACATTTTGATCTGATTGGATTCCCCTTCATATTCGTGTAAAAATGGAGAGAAAATGATAGCCAAACAAACAACCAAGTGACCAACTATTAAAGAGGAAAACAATTGACCAAAAAATTCGAAGAGGGAAATCACTGATTTTAATTATTTATAACTTATTTGAGACTCCGTTTCGATATTATTTTTAATTATTGTTTTAAAAAAATGTTTTTTCACAAAAATTTAAATTTATTTTTCAAA
>CM046374.1:30234434-30314261 GCA_025413025.1 Ficus hispida
TTATATATGTAATTTCAAAGTGTGGAATTCAAAACTCAAAAAGACTGGAACAGCCAAAATCTGTCATGCCTTTGCACAAACCAATAATCTATTATATCTCAATTTAGCCTTGTCCAAGTTGATTTCAAGTGTCCCAGATCATCACAACAGCAATAACCCCGATCCAAGCAACACTGCCAAAAACTTGAGAAAAGGTGTGTCAACACGAACCGTCTTGAGGGGTATAGCCCTTTGCTAGAAGGTGGTTTATGGACACATAGATGAACACCCCACAAGCCAATCCATAGATATCGCGAAGATCCAATCCGCCACAGGACCTTGTTTGTGGTGTCAATTATGATCCCGATCACCCAACCAATAGGATTGAAATGGCGAATGCAAAAGCATAAGCTGCGCATGACAAGAAAGGACGATTCGGGATCATTCTGAGGAGGGCGATTCCCATGGCAATGGCTGCAATATCTTGTGAAGAGAAATAGTCCATAGAGCCTTCCAGCGTCGGCTTTCGTCTTGGCAACTCCGATAGCGATTCCCTCGAACAGGGAGTGGAACATAGAGCCACAATCAACAGGACACTGTCTCCAAATGAACTAACAGTTGCGACACTAGCAGCTGGATTTGCATGGTGGTTATGGTCATAGTTCTATTGAGAAATATAAAGAGAGAATCTCATTAAAATTCAGTAATCATATAAATTAGGACTATTCTCATATATCCCCTGAAATATAGGGTGTTCCCTGAATTTTGAATTTAATCCATTTAATTTTTATCATAGTTATAGTTAAAACAAATATAAAAAAATATCAATTAAATACAGTCATGTAATCTTTTTTGTTTGTTGTTATCTTATAAAAGTTGGTTTAATAAACTAATTCTCATTTTTTTCTACTTTCTTCTAACAAAAAAATCTAATAAAATGATCAACTAGGATAAATTTAAAATTCAGAGCGACAGTGAAAGTTTCAAATTTAAAAAATACGGTGAGAACTACCTTAAATTCAACGACAAAACAAGAATAATCCCTATAAACTATTATGCTATGTTGAGATATTACACTCCTAAATAACAAAACAAAAAATAAAATAAAATAAGTATTACACACCTGAAGTGGCTTTGTGGAGTTCCACCGTTTTGTCCAACTTTGCCTTCTCACATTACCTGCAATTATGAACGAATCTAAGTGAAAACAGATTTAATGTGACATCGACATATACGTACATATAACATGATTTTTAAAAACTATATATATATAGACTATTGGAAAGACGGTATCTTTTTCTTCAGCTCTCTGACTCATTGTTAAGACTAATTAATTAGTCTGTTGATCCTTATGTTGTTTACATTTACAATATTAGGTTTAAACAATATAAGTTCTTTAGAAACTTGGTTGAGCATGAAAATATAATAAGAATCCTATTCTCCAATAGTTATATATCAAATAATTTATCAAAAATAAAATAGTTATTTATCAAATAGACCAGTAAGGGTAAAAATGAATTTTTCATCCCTTAAACTTTTCATATTAGCAAAATAACCCCCAAAATAGACAAATATACTCATCAACATCCCTAAACAATCTATTTCTCCAAAACAAAGTCGCCTCCCAATAAAACAAAGGAAAACAGTGAAACTTATATTGATAGGTAATACTAGATACAACTCCAATCTTAGCCCTGTTTGGTGCTTCGGTTGGATCACAAATTGTAATTCAATTTTTTTTTTTGTTTTTTTTGCCTGAAAGGCAACCTCAGTTTACTATTTACAGTTACTATTACAGTTTTGCAACTCAAACTTTAAACATCTATAATTTACATATACAATCCAAATGAAATAATTTTTTTTTATAAATTATATAGAATTTCGAGAAAAACGAACAAGCTCCTATTGATTTTTTTTTTCAAGCACATTTCAAGTTTTTACACTTTTTAACTCCAGCAATTCAAACGCCTCACCAAACATACAATTCAATTCAAACTCAATTCTACAATCCAACCTTAACACCAAAAACATGCTTAATTTTAAGTATTAACTCAGATAACAGTAACTTGTCAAATTGTTACTAATAGACAATCTTTTAATTTTAAAAACTTTCTCAAACCTAACTTGCCTTCAAATAAAAAAGGAAAACAAGTTGTCAAATTGTTACTAGTAGACACAATCTTCTATTTTAAAAACTTTCTCAAAAAAACTTGCCTCCAATAAACAAAGGAAACAAAAAACCTTATATCTGGTGGAGTGATACGGGATACCAACTTCATTCTTAATTTTTAAATATTAACTCAAATATCGGTAACTTATCATATTGTTACTTGTAGATACAATCTTCTAATTTTAAAAACTTACTATTAAAAAAAAATACATAGCAGCACGTGGATTTATACTTGTACTAAAATTGGCGTCCAAAATATTTTTACCTTTTTTTTTTTTTTTTTCCAACACAACACGACATAAATCTCACCAACCTTGAACCTCAACATCTTTTAATTCTAAAAACTTGCCACTAACAACTTATATATCACATAGCTTGATATTTAGATAAGAGTTGATATTCATAATTGTTCTTTTTCTTTTCTTTTTTTTTCTCAGAAAACAACACAACAAACAAGACCGACCTACCTTGGACCTCAAAATCTTTTAATTTCAAAGACTTCTCAAATAACAACTCATAGTTTTTTTAATCAGAACCAAACAGAAACAACACAACAAAACAAACCACCTACTTGACCTCAACATCACCACACCACCATTCTCCTTGGCAAACACATGGGAAACGACACAATCCGCCAGCAAAGTAAGCAGAAACCCAACACAAGCCAACATGAACGCGAAAGGTACTCCTTCGTCGTCAGATCCCTAAAAGTGTCGTTTGCGTCGCTGAGAAAGTGCATCAGAGCCGTGCCCAGAACACTCCCCCGGCGAACTGCGTCCCCAACACCAAGAACCGCTCGTCCACTTGAAGAAGTACGGCGACAAGCCGCGACAAAGGTTCCGACAAAGACCAGAATCAAACACCATATTTTGGTCCGTACTAGGACTTGGAATGGAGGGAAGGGGAGCGTACGACGCCGTTTTGTTCGTCGTTGTCGTCGTGGTGGCCGCTGTAGGCTGAGGAGTAGAGAGAAAAAGAGAGGAGAGCGAAAATGATGAGGAGAGAAGTGGGAAGACGAGGCATTTTGAAAGGGTGGAAATTAATGGGGTTTGATGTTTTGGTTTGGGTTGGGTTTTGGTATATATTTTGGTTTGGTTTTGGTTGGAGTTGGTCGGATTCGTACTACATTAGAGAAGATGAAGAGAGAGAAAGAAGAGATAGAGAGAGGAGAGAGAGTGCCGTACATAAGAAGACAAAAATGGAAACATGTGTTTGTACTGCACAGGTTTGGAGTGTCCTGGTTTAGATTCCAATTGAGAGTTCATTACCACGCTCTGTTTTTTGCGTGGCTTTGTAATTTTCTGTGGTAAGAAATTGAAAAAAAAAAATTACCTAAACAAAATTGTAAAAATTCATGATTTTAAAGGAAATTACTTATTTAGTATCTAAACTTTTAAGTTTTTACAATTTTGATCCCTATATTTTTTATACTTATAATATCCTTAGACTCTTAAATATTGTTGTAATAATCATTTATGTTAATTTTGAAACGAAATCTATTAGTAATTTTGTCAAAAAATAATGCTAATTAGACGATTTCATTCAAAAATTAACAAAATAACTACTACAACAACGTTTTATTTATAAATATTTTAGGCTCTTTTTCATAACTGGAATGTCCCTAGACTATTAAAATCTTATTATAATAGTCATTTTCGTTAATTGTTGAATCAAATCCATTAGTAATTTAGTCAAAAGTGATGTTAATTAACGGATTCCATATAAAAATTATCGAAAATGACTATTACAGTAATATTTGATAGTTTAAAGGCATTCCAATTAAATAAAAAATCAGGATGAAAGTTGTACTCAAAAGTTTAAAGACCAACCTAATAATTTATCCTTTAAAATATTTAAATTAAATAATCATGAAAGGTAATTTTTGTTAGGTAAACATTCATTTTTTTAATATTGAAGACGACTTTTAGGTAATAATCATTTATTAAACGAAAAAAAAAAAATCAATTGTCTGAAATTTATTATTTTCTAATTTTATTATAATTGTATTTATTTTGAAATCATATTATCTATTTTAATATTTACTATAAAATATTATCTACATCTTTCGACAAAAAATATATATTTGCACTTTTTCTTGAGTTCATTAAACTTGTATTTTTGTAAATGGTTTGAATTCACTCTTCTACATGCGAAATTTTTTATGACAAAGAATAGATGTCGGTATTGATGTTTATTAATGTTTGATTGTATCTAAAAGTCATACTAAAATTAAAATAAAAAGTTAACAAATATTATAATTATAAGTAAATGACAGAACGAAATTTGCATAGTTTAAATAGAGTTTTTTTTTAATTTTTTTAATTAATTAATTAAAAAAAATTTGTACTTTACAAAAGGATATATGAAGGACAAGATAGTTGTCCAAAGTGATTGTAAATATTGAATTGGAAAATACCTCTTAGTCTTAGGAGGGAAGGGCTATTGGTACATACCTCTTACCTCAAATATTATTGGTATGAATTTTAATTAATCACAAACGACAATAACAATGTGCTAAGCTCAAGTACATGTCAACGAAATTGTTGCACTCTTATTATCACGAAATCATTCAACATTGCTTTTCAAAATAATAAAAGGAGTATTCATGAATACATTTCTTGTTAATTATAGGATTCTTATCTGGTTGATTATATCTATTTGACCAAACTTGCCCCTTTCTCATTATCAAACAATAGTACTTGTATTATAAAACTGCAAAATTTTATGATGTCCCTTCAACAACCAAAAAAAAAAAAAAAATGTAAAAATTTCATGATTTTAATGAAAAATTACTCATTTAACAGAAATTACCATTATAACAATATTTTTTATAAATATTTTAGGATCCTTTTCATACCTGGAATGCCTCAAAATTATTAAAATATTATAATAGTTCTTTCCGTTAATTGTTGAAAAAAATTCGTTAGTAATTTAATTAAAAAGTGATGTTAACTAATGTATTTCGTATAAAATTATCGAAAATGACTATTATAGTAATATTTTGATAGTTTAAAGGCATTCTAACTATTAAAAAAAAATCAAGATGAAAGTTGTATAAACTCAAATGTTTAGAGACCAACCTTTAATATTTTTAATGACAAAGAATAAATAACGGTATTGATATTTATTAATGTTCGATTGTATTTAAGAGTCATACTAAAATTAAAAATAAAAGTTAACAAAATATTATAAGTAGATGACAGAACGAAATTTACATCATTTAAATAGTTTTTTTTTTTTTTTTAGCCAAAGGATATATGAAGGACAAGATAGTTGTCCAAAGTGGTTGTAAATATTGAATTGGAACATACCTCTTAGTCTTTGGAGGGAAGGGCTATTGGACTATGAATGATATATTTTAGAGTTTGTGGTACTCAAATATTATTGATTTGAAATTTAATTAATCACAACGACAATAACAATGTGCTAAGCTCAAGTACATGTCAACGAAATTGTTGCACTCTTATTATCACGAAATCATTCAACATTGCTTTTCAAAATAATAAAAGGATTATTCATGAATACATTTTCTTGTTAATTATAGGATTCTTATCTGAATGATTATATCTATTTGACCAAACTTGCCCCTTTCTAATTATCAAATAATAGTATTTGTATTATAAAACTGCAAAATTTTGTAATGTCCCTTCAACAACCAAATATATATATATATACACACACACTGCAAAATTTGAAGTGAGGTCACCGTATATAACCTTATTTTTGTTTTTTGTTTTTTTTTAATATTTTGTAATTGTCAAGGTGTCATGAAACATTTAAAAAATGTCATGATTCATTGAAGATACTTTTTAATTGTTAAAAACAATTTTCTTTAACAATAAGACAAACAAATGATACTAGCATAAAAATAGTATAAATATAGTTGGGTGCTGCATATAATCTTAAATTTACATATTCAAAATCCTTGAGAAATTTACATAATAACATTCCAATCCAATGGTAGAGATTCATTGTACCTGGTCTTATTTTATGTGGAAAAACTAACTTAACTGTCAAATTTTTACCAAGTATACCCTTTGTTTGACTCACCAACTTTAACCTAAATATTTAACTCAATTTTTATCTTTTTTCTAAAAATCAACTAATTTTTTGACTAATTTTTTAAAAATCAATCAACTCAAACCAGATTATAAGTTAAATTTGTATTTCGTCAAATGATATTTCCTGAATTGAATGCTTTTCTACCCAAAAAAAAAAATGATATTTCCTGAATTTGCATTATAATTCAGTTCTTACCTAGCCCTCTTCCATTTAAGAAAGTACAATAGATAACCCACGAACTTTGCCTGGCGCGAGCGCGTTCGACATTGCAAAGAAAAGTCAAAAGACCAAAATAAAATTAAAATTAAAATTAAAATTAAATTAAAATAATAAAGAGTTAATGTTGGCACTCCGAATCTTATTAAAGGCTTCAAAGGTCAGTATTCAATCTTCAATCACCGTGCCACATCATCCACACTAAGGTGGTGTTTGGTAAATGAGTTGAGTTGAGTTGAGTTGAAATTTTTAAGTTTGAATAGTAATTTTTGTTGATTTTTTTAGAAAAGACAAAAAAATTTTTTAAAAAAAGATAAAAAAAAAAAAATACAGTTTAGTTTAAAATAAGTGTAAATACCAAACAAACCCTAAGATTGTAATTTATTTTTATTTATTTCCCCTGATTTTATTTATATATTTATGCTAATGACAAGAATAACGTCAAGAAAACGACATCATGTAGGAAACGATAACAACGGGAAAAACGACATCAGAAATTCAGACTAAATTCCATTTTCCTTTACAAGTGTTTAACTCTAGTGCATCATGGGAATGGACGATTGGAAATGAATTGTAGGTTTTAGATAGATCATGATCCTGATCGTTGACCCAAAATCAGCAAAAAACGACAGTATAGTAAACGAAAAGGTGGACCCACAATTATTCTTTTGTCTTTGCGTGATGTTTTGCTTCAAACATTTTGATTCTGATTGGATTCCCCTTCATATTCTGTGTAAAAATGGAGAGAAAATGATAGCCAAACAAACAACCAAGTGACCAACTATTAAAGAGGAAAACAATTGACCAAAAAATTCGAAGAGGGAAATCACTGATTTTAATTATTTATAACTTATTTGAGACTCCGTTTCGATATTTATTTTTAATTATTGTTTTAAAAAAAATGTTTTTTTTCCACAAAATTTAAATTTATTTTTCAAATTTTATGATTTAAATACGGGCTTAGTTTTTATTGCTGTCATATTTTTGTAGTTACAATAAGGAAAAATTATTGTTATTATCAAAAAATAACTTTTGCTTATTATGATCACCGTCAATAACTCGTTACTATTATGTGATAATTAGTAAGTGGTATAAAAAAGTTTTTACCTTGCATATTCGTATCATAAGAAAGACCTCTTTCATCAGAATCGGATTTAAGAAATGTTCTTGAGGCAATGAAATAGAAAAAAATTTCCCTTTTAAGAGCAAATTTATACAAAAATTCTAATCGATAAAGTAGATGGCACCGTGGAATTGCGTAGAAGCAGGAGCAGAAGAGGTAAGAGGATGAGAGGGACGTGCATTGAAAAACGACATTATTGAGAGAAACGACAAGAGAGCGAAGACAACATCAGTATAGAAATGAGAAAAATGCATGACATCAAAATGAATACGACAGAAATTGAACGATTATTTGTAATATACTTAAACATACTATATCCAAGTAAACTAACAGGCTAATAAACAAATGATAATAAATCAACTAGAATACAACTAATAAAATACGACATCAACATGTAACATCTACAACAATTAATAGAAAACGACAACGAAATGTACAACGACGATGATTAGAAACGACATCAAAGAACAAACGTGATAAGAAAAAATAAGACAACACATAATTAGGCAATTCACTTACATACCTGTCGTTTAGAGGAGAAATTAAAAACGACACCAAAGTGAAAGGGCCGAGCAAAGATTGAGAAACGGCACTAAACTAAAATGAGGACACCAAAGAAACGACAAGTGAACCAAACGACGACAAAATTTAATTCCTAATGGGAGAACAGACTCGAAAAAAATCATGAAAAGCAACAATAACGTGAACCTAATGGCAACGAAAAGAAAACGACAATAATTTTAAACTACACTGGACAAATCACGTGCACCAACAATGACAATAATTCACAAACGACAAGAATGGCCAACAGACGCAACAATTGTATCAACAAACACAGAAATATATTTGATGAACCACCAAAGCATATGTAAAAATACATAAATGTATATCTTTATATATGTGTGTGTGTGACGATAAGCTATATACATGTGTGACGACAAAAAATTAACAAGCGACATCTATTCAAAAAGAGGAAAAACTATGAAACCGACGATAATTGATAGACCGCAGTAAAATCGGAGAACGACATAAAAAGAGATAAAACGATGTGCATTTTAAAAAGAACGACAACAAACTCAGAAGGATGCCAACATTAAACGGCTATACAGCATAAACAATAGAACGACAACAAACAACGAAAATACAGAAACTACAGTGACAATAATGGTGATGATAATAAAATATAAGAATAAGTTAAGTGTTATAAGGCATCTTTGAGTTAAAAAAAAAAAAAAAAAAAAGAACTTTTGAGTTGGGGGGGGTACATTTGACAAAAAAACTTTTGAATGGGCACAATTTATAAATTTTTAAGAAAATATAGGGGTAAAATTTAGAATTCAAGAAATGTCCCCCTCCCCTGCCGTGGCCCTTACACAGATCCGTCCATGTCTACTTAATTGAAGTAGTGAAAAAAGAAAAAAAAGAGACCAAGTTTTCATCTGTTTTGGTAACAATTATCTTCACATCTTGTTTCGACAATGGATAATTTATTGTTTATTTGGCTGTTTGCTCAACTTGAATTCTACTTGAAAATCCCTGATATCAATTATTTCTTCTCATAGTTTTTTTATTTTTTTTATTTTTTAAATCTCCTCCACATATAATACAGCCTTTTAACTTCCATTCATATTCTTGGCACTTACTTTTCTTTTTCAAATAATTAAATGCCATAAATTTTTGTTCATGTTAGTTTTCTAGCACAGAATGTTTGATTGTTTCTGGAGTTTGAGTTGAACAAGTTATTGCACCAAAAACCATCTGAGTTTTTACATTATGAGAAATATGTTTTCTCATCCAAGCTTGAATGTTGCTAATTGAATCCTTAATAAATTAAGATGTAGCAATTCAAACGATGTGCGGATCTTTACTGTGTTACCATACATTTAAATATGTGTGTGTATAATCTTCAGCCATTAAATGATTTTCCATTTTGTTTTGCATGGTATGTTCTTCATTATTTTGCTTACAATCATATAATAAAAAAGAGAATTTGATAATGTGAGAAGAAACTCAGATGTGACTTATGTCTGTTGATGTAAGTCAGCCACATGCAACGAAGTGGGAGGAATTTCCTTTTTTCTTCTTCAAAGTTAACAGAACAACATTCAGCGGTGAGAATTTTATTTGTGTAATTTGTTTTTTTGTTTTTGCTTAGGATCTAAATCATACAATGTCACTGCATTTTTCACTTAAGCATCATGGCTTGGTCAAGCTGCCCACGATGTTTACCAATTCTTAGGACAAGGGAAACATTTTTCAAATATGTACCAATTGTTCAAGCTACAGGTAGGATAAATTCTAAAGCAGAACAAAACGGCAGAACAAGTTAAGCATCTCAGATTTCCCTTTGCGATACGATCAAGTTAAGAATCAAGAACTGGAGGTCATTCAAGAATCATCATCTTTGCATTTATCTATTTTTAAATGCTTATCTTATGCTCAAAATGCAGGCTGAGATAGAATATGGGCACGATATGAAGAAGAAATGGTTAGTTTACCTCTTCGATGCCCTGTCTAACACGAAGGAAAAGAGTTCCGGTATCTTGACATTGTGATGGTATTCTACAATTCATTTCCTTAATTTGTTACAATTTGGTTTGTCAACAGGAGCTTCTTTCCGCAGTAATCATATCACATGCTCGGGCTGAATTCTGAAACTGAAGAAGAAAGAAGAAGAAAGAAATGTTATGGTACATGTTTGCTGTCCGGATCCATAATTCACCATTGCTATATGGGTGGTAACAGAGAGGAAAGAGGAAGACAAAGTTTTATTCTTCACAGTCATTAGACTGACATTCAGGGGTCGAGTTTTCTTTCTTTAATCTTCTTTTTCTTTTCGCTTAGGATCTCAATCTTACCATGTTCTGTTTTTTTTTTTTTTTCCGCTTAAACAGGATACTTTCTAGGAGTTGCAGCATCATGGACCAAGCAAGTTTCTATCGAGATTTACCGATTCTTAATACAAGTTAAACATATTGCAAATATTTAACAATTATTCGAGTGACTGTATGCATATGATTTGGTTTATTCTAAGGAAGAGAGTGATGAAGTTCAAACAACAGAACAAGTCAAACATCTCGGGACAAAGATTTCAGCAACTAGGACAGGTGTGGTGTATGACTAGTTTTTGCTTCAATTTTTCCATAGACACTTTTGAATTATAAATGGAATTACTGGAGAGAGGAATTTAAGCAGCTGTTGATAAAGCAACTTTGATCTTCATCAGAATTTTTCTGGAACATTTGAACCGTGCTTATCTCTTGTAAGAATCATGAACCAAAGGCCGATCTAGAAATAGCATTTCGTATATTATGTGTTGAAATAAGATTAGTACTCAAATCACTTCTGTACCAGCGGGTTCCCAAACTTCCGCTTTTGACCTCCTATGTAAATATGCATTCTTTTTTCCTTTTAATTCTTTTCCCACTAACTTTTGGCTGAAAGGTTCTTAACGAAACATATTTGGAGATGCAATTAAAGTTAGAGTCTTGGCTTATCTCACTTTTGGTATTGTCTCCCATCAGTTTGGGTTTCCAATTGATGAATGGATAAGATTTTTTTTTTTTTTTGCTTAGGTTTGTTTCTTGCTTGCTTCCATGAGTTTTATTTTTATTTTTGATAACATTTTAATTTAATGGAAAAGTGATAAGGGTATTATAGGGGTGCCGACCTAATCGAGATGTCTTGATGCATCTATTGATTCCTATTGCCATCATTCATTTAAGAAAAAGATTAGAACTCAAATCGTTGTGTATGCACGAATGTGCATTCTCTTGTTCAGCTGAACTTAACCTACTGCATATACTTTGCTGAAACTGTTGTTCTGTTTTTTCATCTGAAAATTATTTTCTTTTTTTCTCGGTGATGTTTATAATTTTTTTTTGTCTCTTGTTCTCTTGTAGCATTTTCAAACTACATACGGTTCGTTTCCAACTATTAGAGATTTCGAATCCATTTCATATTCCTCTGTTACACTTTGCTTTCCTTTACCCTCTTTAGCAAACAGTTTTGCTTCATTTTCAACTCACTTTTTATTGCAAAATAATGCTCTCAACAAAGTTGAAGGGATGACAAAACATCCCAATATATATACATATAGCATAGACACTAAGAAGTTGTTGCAAACCTAATTTATATATATAATTTTAAAGCGTGGAATTCGAAACTCAAAATGACTAGAACAGCCAAAATCTATCATGGCCTTGCACAAACTTATAATCAATTTCATCTCTTGTTAGCCTTGTCCAAGTTGACTTCAAGTGTCCCAGATCATCACAACAGCAATAACCTCAATTCCAAGCAACACTATCAAAAACTTGAGAAAAGGTGTGTCAACACGAACCGTCTTCTGAGGGATATAGCCCTTTCCTAGAAGGTGATTTATGGACATATAGATGAACACCCCACAAGCCAATCCCATAGATATCGTGAAGATCCAATCTGCCACACGACTTTGTATTGTGGCATCGATTATAATCCCGATCACCACACCAATAGGGCTCGAAATGGTGAATGCAAAAGCATAGGCTGCACATGATAATAAAGGACGGTTCGGGATCATCCTGGCGAGGGCGATTCCCATGGCAATGGCTGCAAGTATCTTGTGAAGAGAAATAGTCCATAGAGCCTTCCAAGTGTCGGCTTTCATCTCGGCAACTCCGATGGCGATTTTCTCGAAGAGGGAGTGAAAACATAGAGCCACAATCAATAGGACACTGTCTCCAAATGAACCAACAGTTGCGACACTAGCAGCTGGATTTGCAAGGTGGTTATGGGCATGGCTCTGTTAAGGCTTATAGAGAGAAAATCTCATAAAACTTCAAGTAATCATATAAATTAGGACTATTCTCATGTATTCTCCTAAATATAGGGTTGTTTACCCCTATTCCTGAATTTTGAACTGACAACACTTTATTTCATCAAAATTGTAATTAAACAAATTAAAAAAAAAAGTCGATTAAATACAGTCATGTGATTTTTTTTTGTTTTTTGTTATCTTAACAAAGTTGGTTTAATAAAATTAATTCTCATTTTTATTCGACTTTTTTCCAACAAAAAGTCTAATAAAATGGTCAACTAGGATAAATTTAAAATTCATAATGATAGTGAGAGTTTTTAAAATTTAATAAATACAATAAAAATTACCTTAAAATTAAAAAATATAAACGAGAATAATCCCTACTATGTTGAGATTTACACTCCTTAATTAACAAAAACAAAAAATAAAATTAAATAATTATTGCACACCTGAAAGTGGCTTTGTGGAGTTCCACCGTTTTGTCCAACCTTGCCCTTCTCAACATTACCTGCAATTATGAGCATGGTGAAAAACAGATTTTAATGTGACATCGATATATACATACATATAAAACTTTATTTTTTTTAATATATATATATATATAGACTATTAGAAAGACGGTATCTTTTTCTTCAGTACTCTGACTCATTGTTAATACTAATTAATTAGTCTGTTGGTATTTTGTTTACATTTACAATAAAGATTGGGTTAAAACATTATAAGTTCTTTAGAAACTTGATTGATCAGGAAAATCATAATAAAGAATCCTATTCTCCCAATAATTATTTATCAAATAATTTACCAAAAATAAAAATAGTTATTTGTCAAATAGACCAATGAGGGGGCAAAAACGAATTTTTTCATCCCTTAAAATTTTCATATTAGCAAAATAACCCCCAAAATTTTAGTTTTAATGGTATAATCTATTAACTCGTCGAATTACAACAAACCTACCCCCAAAATAGGCAAATATTCTCATCAAACATCCCAAAACAAATATATTTTCTCCAAAACAAAGTTGCCTCCCAATAAAACAAAGGAAAACAGAAAAACCTTATATCTGATAAAGTAATACTAGATACCAACTCCAATCTTAGCTCATGTTTGGTGCTTCGGTTTGGATCACAAAATATAATTCAATTTTTGTTTTTTGTTTTTCCTGAAAAGTCAACCTTAGCTTCACTATTCAGAGTTACTATTACAATTTTATAACTCAAACTCTAAACATTCATAACTTTGTATATACAAATCCAAATAAGATTATTTTTTTTAAATTACATAGAATTTCGAGATGAACGACAGCTCCATATTAATATTTTTCCAAACACATTTCAAGTTTCTACACTTTTTAACTCCAGCAATTCAAACACCTCATCAAATGCACAATTCAATTCAAACTCAAATTTTATAATCCAAATCTTAACATCAAACGCATGCTTAACTTTAAACTATTAACTCAGATAACAGTAACTTGTCAGAGTGTTACTAGTAGATACAATCTTTTGATTTTAAAAACTTTTCTCAAAAACAAACTTGCCTCCAAATAAAACAAAGGAAAACAAAAAAACCTTATATCTGGTGGAGTAATACAAGATGCCAACTTTATTCTTAATTTTTAAGTATTAACTTAGATAACAGTAACTTATCAAATTGTTACTAGTAGATACAATCTTATAATTTTAAAAACTTACATATTAAAAAAAAATACATAGCACCACGTGGATTGGTACTTGTACTAAAATTAGTGTCCAAAATATTTTTCTTTTTTTTATTTCAACACAACACAACACAAATCTCACCCACCTTGAACCTCAACATCTTTTAATTCTAAAAACTTACCACTAACAATTTACATATCACCGGTATTCCTAATATTTTTCTCTTTTTTTTTCCCCTCAGAAAACAACACAACAAAACAAAACCGACCTACCTTGGACCTCAAAATCTTTTAATTTCAAAAGACTTAACACAACAAAACAAAACCCACCTACCTTGGACCTCAACATCACCACCACCACCATTCTCCTTGGCAAACACATGGGAAACGACACAATCCGCCAGCAAAGTAAGCAGAAACCCAACGCAAGCCAACATGAACGCGAAAGGGTACTCCTTCGTCGTCAGATCCCGAAAAGTGTCGTTTGCGTCGCTGAGAAAGTGCATCAGAGCCGTGGCCAGATACACTCCTCCGGCGAACTGCGTCCCCAACACCAAGAACCGCTCGTCCCACTTGAAGAAGTACGGCGACAAGCCGCCAACAAAGGTTCCGACAAAGACCAGAATCAAACATCATATGGACTGTGCTACGTTTGGGACTCAGGTGATATAATGGGAACTGATTTTGTGTTTGTTTGATTCTGTTTTGGTGTTGACAATTGTGAATGAACAAGTTTTAGGTGATTGGAGGTGAAAACTAGGAAGCAATTTTATTTTTTTTGGCATCATATCTTCAGAGTTGTTTAAAATTTGATGAAAGGTTTTGCCTTGGCCTTGGTTTAACTGCATAATAATTGCATAGATTGACAGGAAGATGTCTCTCTTTGGCTGAGCTTGGACAAACTACAGGTTTTAGTTAGTGTGGCAACAGAAATTTCAGGGTACCAGTTGCACATTGTGATGCCGGGGCAGCATGGTCCGAAGATTACGTTTCTAGTTTGCGGAGTGCGTCTGAAAGAATCTTTCAGAATGATGCTGTTAAGTACAGTACGAAGGAGTACAAGCTTGAGTTAAAGCCTCTATTTTCGGCTTTTGAATTCAGGACGTTCGCTTTGACGACTCTCAGTTCGTTTTTGCTGTTCTATTTACCTCTTTTGGGGCCACGTAAGAATTTGAAAGAGGATGATGATGACTCTCTGCTAGACACCAATGAAGAACAGCATGTAGATTATGTTGCTCGGTTCAAAAAATCAGTCAAACAAATCGATTGTATCATCATATTATGCCCTTAAGTTCTATGTTGTCTTCAGATTTAGAATTTGTGATGTTCTGTTCTTCGGGTTTTTGTTTCACTGGAGGGTATGGCATATTCATGTTATGTTACACAGGGAATTTTTTCAGCTGAGAAATCATGAGAAAGTGGATTTTCTAATTCATAACAGTTTTGTATAAACGTTTATAACTCAACGAGAATCGTACGCAGAATTAGTTATCCGACTTTATATTTTGCATGTTGTCATAGACTACTGTTGTGACAACTAGAAGAATTTTGGAAAGAATGGCCGTCCACTATGTTTCCGATCGGCTGGCATGGAAACTTTTAAAAGGTACGCATCCCTGCCATTGTTCATTATTTTTCATTTTGTTTCAAATATAATCTTTGTCAAAAGAACGAATGACTAAATGATCTCACAACAAGCTGCTCGATGTCTGTAGATGTTCCAAAATCGGCCACACGCAAGGCTTCAAGAGGATTGCCTACTTATGGTTTTTTCTTCCGAGTTACCAGAACAACCATAAGAGGTATTTACATTTTAGTGAAACAGAAGGCCTGCATTTTGTTTTTGCTCAAGCTCTGAATCTAACCATGTTTGTCTATTTTTTGCTTGAGCAGGACATTTCTTAGGAGTTGCAGCATCGTGGATCGTTCAAGTCGCCATTGAGATTTACCGATTCTTTACTCGGATGATACATTCAAAAGAAGAGGGCGAGGAAGTTGAAACAACAGAACAAGTAAAAAAATGTTGGGAAGAAGATTTCAGCTACTACCGTCAGGTGCAGTGCATCACTAATTTTTGCTTCTATTGGAGCAGGAATCGGTGCCACCCTATTTCGCCCTTCAGCTGGCCTATGGTTTTGTGTCTAAAACTCTTAATCTTTTAGCTAACACGACATCTTTTTGCAGGTTGCGCCGTTGGTGATTTGGCAGGGCCTTTTATTGTATCATCCTTTATTGAGAGAGTATTTCATCTTGAAATTTAGGTGGTAGAATTTATCTGACTTTCTTCAAATTTGACTAATGTTTTTCTTTTTTGAAGCATTTTTATGATGATTTTCTGAGAAAAAGGAATCATAAAGCGAATCACTTTTAGCTAGAATTTATTTAAGCAGGTGTTGAAGAAGCTAGTTTGATATTCATCAGTTTTCCCTTCTTGGAGACGATTGTGGTTTCTTGTAGATCCTGTTTTTCTTTTTTGTAACAATTATGACTGAGAGCCATTGATAAATAAGTAGTCCGCATGTTATATGCTACAACATAGGCTTTCCAACTCTTCTACGTGTGGTTTTAAATATATATATATATATATATATATATAATCTTAAAAAGAGTTTCTACTAATAAGATTATTGTTACATTTTTCATTTTGATTGAATGTTATAATTGTTTTTTTTTTTTTTGGATATGGAAAGAATATAGGAATTAAGATTATGTATCTGCAATAAAGTACTATTATCCACCATGAAGTTTTATTTATGTGATTAGAAAGAGAATAAAAGTGAGACCTTTTCTTTATCTGTTTGATATTACAGTTTTATTTTTTATTTTTTTTATTTCTTCTAAAATTTCGATACTCTAATCTGTGCATTTTTTTTTTTTTTTTCAATTTCGGTAGTTAGAAAAGAAAGAAAAAATTTTGATACCTTTTGTTTTTCAGAAGGCAAATATGATTAAAGAGGTAAAGTAAAAAAATACCTTATTTTTCCTCCTTGCAAATTCTTGAAACCAGCAATATGTGCTAATTTCCAGACATCTTAGGTTGCACTAGAAACAAAAATCAATAAAAAAAAGAAAATGAAAATGAAAATGAAAAAAAAAAGAAAGAAAATAGATCTGAATTCGTGAGCTATTTAACATTTTTTATTTTTTCAGTGGTTTTTCAAAAAACAGAAATATAAAAAAGAAATGAAGATGACTGGTAGGTTCCTCCAATGGAACATAATAAATTATTGAATAAAGCCAAAAAATCTTTACTGATGAAAAGACTTGTCACATTTATTATTGTTGAAAATATGTAAATAACGTTAGTCAGAACATCCAAATAAGTGACATATGTGCGCTAAATTCCAAAAATACTTTACATAAGTTACAACGTGTATATTGTGTCCGGTAAAAATACTTAAAAGTTAATGGTAAAATAAGTTAAACGTGTATATAAGCTCTCGTCAAGAAGAAAAGAAGTAATTATTAGCTTATTTATGGTCTATTTGTTTGGTGGATTTTAGTTGAAGTTCGTAATTAGTTGGTTTTTTAAAAATTAATTTAGAAATTAATTAAATTTTAATAAAAAAGAAAATTGAGTTAAAATTTTTAAATTGGAACTGATCAATCAAACAAAGCATTAGATTTTGGAGGGTGTGTGTCGTTCTGAAGTTTACTGTCGCTTCTTTTGTTGTGATCGTTTGACAACTATTCTTAATGTACATGTGTTTTGACATATTGTTGTCGTTTTATGTTGATGTTGTTTTGATGTCTCTTCCTTTTAGTTTGATCTCCTTTTATGTTTTATTATTATTATTATTATTTTCCTTTTGACGTATTGATGTCATTATTGATATTTATATTATTTAATGATATTGATTACATACCAAGTCTGAGTTTTCCCTTCTCAGAGATAATTTGGTTTAAATTATATTCAATGAAAATTATAAAATATTTTTACACGATTAAGCAAACATTTATCATGATACCACACAAAGGCAAATGAAATTAAAGAATTATATATTAAACCAAACGTTTATATAATCTTTAATAACTCCATTCTCTAAAACAGTAAAGATTCCACTACTATTTAATGCACGAGAAAGTAACGTGTTTGTCAGATTTTCGCTACTATATATTTAACTGCACACTGATTTAAGTGTGAATACAAAACAGAGATTATAGTACGCTTGCTTTTATCTCTAGTCAACTGCGTGTAAGTAGTCCCTCGCAAGTAGTTGGAACCATCAATAATAATTACTAGTTACTTTCCAACCGCGTAAATTGGACATAAAAAAAATAAAAATAAAAAATAAAAAAAGAAAGAGGAAAGGAAAAAGGAAAGTTGAGAGAAAGAGTAGTGAAAACTGAAAACATAGGGCCTTTCTTTAACAAAAGTCCTTCCTCTTCTCTAAGCTTCAAACTACAGTTTGCCTTTTCGACTACTTGTTCAAAGTTGAAAGCATATATTGTCTTCTGATCGACCCAAAAAACACAAGCATTTCTCACGTTATTATGTTCTCCAAAGGTATTTTGACTGAAGCTTATTGTTATATTTTTCATTTTGATTGAATGTTATAATTGTTTTTTTTTTTAATATGGAAATAATATAGGAATTAAGATTATGTATCTGCAATAAAGTAGTACTATCCACCATGAAGTTTTATTTTATCTATGCCATTAGAAAGAGAAGAAAAATAATGGGACATTTTCTTTATCTGTTCGATATTACAGTTTTATTTTTTATTTTTTTATTTCTTCTAAAATTTGGATACTCTAATCTATGCATTTTTTTTTTCCCAATTTCGGTAGTTAGAAAAGAAAGAAAGAAAAATTCTGATACTTTTTATTTTTCAGAAGGCAAATATGATTAAAGAGGTAAAGTAAAAAAATACCTTATTTTTCCTCCTTGCAAATTCTTGAAACCAGCAATATGTGCTAATTTCCAGATATCTAAGGTTGCACTAGAAACAAAAATCAATACAAAAAAAGAAAAAGAAAATGGAAAAAAAAAAAAAAAAAAGGAAAACGAGTATACCTTTGAAATGTCTATATGAAACGTCTGATCATCTATATGAAATGTCACCCTTTTGTTCAAAGTTGAAATCATATGTAGTTGTCTTCATCACCTTCTCCAAAGGTATTTTCACAAAATACTATTGTTATATATTCTCATTTTGACAGAATGTTTTCATAGATTTTTTTTTTCAATGTTGTAGTTTTTTTTTTTTTTTTTTTTAATGTTTGATGAAAAGCATAAATGAATTTCTCTGTCTATCGTTTTCTGATTACATTGGAAAATATATATAATACAATAACTAATTTAGATCCTAAATTAGAACATATAGACCATAAATGCCTATTAACATTTCTATATAAAAGGAAGACTAAACTGGAAACAAATGAGTAGTTATTGACCATTGTTGATTGCCCAAATCTGAAGGATATCCGAGATTTTGTGCATTGATTGACTCAGACATTCCTTATCATTTGAAAGGACATACTTTCTTTTTTATTTCTTTAAAAAAAGACTTTTTTTATTTCTTCTAAAAAATAAATAATTTTTTCATTTCTTCTATAATTTGGATATTCCAATCTAAGCAAACTCTTTTCAACGTTTCTTATATATCATTAATTATGAGATTGCGTCAATGGTTTGGTTTCTTATATTTCGTTTTTGTGTGAGAAAATTTGTTGTTAAATGTTGAAAGTAATAACCATTTACAAACACAATAAAACGAAAATAACAATTAGAAAACGATAATAAAATCTATAAAAACGACAGCAATACTAAATACCAAACACAATATATTGGACAACATAATAAACAATAGATATAATTGTAGGTTCTTTTTTTAAACGTGTAAAATAGCTTGCTTTAAGGTCATACCAAAGTTGTTAAGTTTTAGGAACCATCGTTAATTAAGGAAAAATAAAAAATATAGAAAAAATTCTTTTTTTTTTTTTTATTAAACAAAAGCCCTTGTCCTAACTTTCAAAAAATTACAGTTGTACTAATTGTGTTTCTTTTTTTAAAAAAAATTTCTGCTATTTGCAATGGTAGGAATTTACTTGTTGTCCAAATCTCCCATCATTCAAGTGAGCGATAAAAAGAGGAAAAGAGGTTGACACAACCAAAAGGTATATCTTTTAATTTCTTCCCCTGTACATTTCTAATTATCTTGAACTTTAATTCAGTAAATGATTTTGTTATTATTATTATTATTATTTTGCTGAGAATTGGCTTCATTTTGTTTAAATGCTAGTAATGAAGTTTGATCTATTTATTTTTTATTTTTTTTATAACAAAAGCCCTTTCTCTGAGGGTTCATTCCGTAACACACTTTGTTAAATTGCGAAAATTATGTTAAGGAGCCATAACACACTTGTTAGTAAGGGTTCATACCAAATATTTATGTTATGTTTGGTAGAGGTGTAAAGTGAGGGAAAAGAAAAGAGTGGAGGGATGTTTAAAGAGAAAATAAGAATGCATGTCGTTTGGTAGGAGAAAAAGGTGAAAGAAAGAGAAAATTGGAGAGATAAAAGGAAATAGAGAGCCCACCATTTTTAATCTCTACAAAAGCACAGAGATTTTTGGAGACACAGTTAAGCCATTGGTTTTGCTTTTATTTTATCTTATGTGTCTTACTCTGCTTACGGACATCAAGAGCCAATAGAAAGCAATTAAGCTTCTGTTTAACTGCAAAACAAAAGGATTCATGAGGAAAAAAGAAAAAAGTGCCCAGTAAAATGACCTCCATGGAGAAAGGTGAAATCGCCCTCCATCGCACTGCAAGAATTTGATGTGTATGTGGGACGAAACCGTAGCATAGTCTCTAATTCAGGCCATCAGATGGAAAATACGAGTGTTCAAATTTCGATCCGGCAGATGACTGCATCAAGTAATTGCAAAACCAATTACAATGAATTTAAAGCAAACAAATAAGAAGAAAAATCAAATTACCTCTTAGCAACAAGTTGTGCTGAGATTCTTGTGTGAAACACAGAGGAAAGAGAGATGGGGAGTAGAAAGAAATGAAAGTTGTTTTTGTGTTGGTGGAACGGAGTAGTTTATACGCCATTTAACTGATAATACAAAGTTTAAATTTAAAAACAAAGCACCAAATTCTAGCGCCAACTCCAAATTTTTATTTTGTGCCTTTTTTTTTTTTTAAGCAGCTAGCGAGCTTTTCTATTTTATGTAGTTATCCATCCGCCTTTTTTTAAGGAAATTTTTACCCCCGAAGTAGTTGTCCTATACATATATAAATCTTAAAATAATTATAATTCAAAATCCTAAACTAAATGTAATTTTTAGTATTTAAAATAACGATAAAGTTAATTCTAAATAAGTCTTAAAAGATATAATCCTAATTCATATAATGTATTTAGAAAAGAATACAAATGAATTCAAAAAAAAAAAAAGAATGGATCTTATCATCTATTCACTTCTATCAACCATGTTTTTTAAAACTATCTTGTAGTTAAATAAAAAAAAAAAAAAATCTTTGCAGATTCTATTATATCAACCATGTTTGCTCTAAACAACAAGTTTTATCTTCTTTAGTTAAGGTTGAAAAAAAAAAAAACACCTATATAACCGCCAAAAGCAGCACTTCTAGGTACCCGCCAAGATAAGCGAGCCAAAACTTTTGGTGAATCAATGTAAGTTGTAATTGGTCTCCCACGTTGCACATATATATATATTTAATATAGTTTATAGGTTTTTTTTAATTATTATTCCATTTACTTTTATTGACCAAAAACTTCTCAGCCGATTTAACACGCGAACCTCTTTTTAGGAAAATAAATGTAAAAACAAATAAAATAAAAACATTAACCGCTAAAAACACTTACCTCCATCCCCACCAAAACACTCTCTTATTTATCAACCTTCTCTTTCTCTTCCTCACAATCACGCACATTCTTTTATTATCTCCAACTGAGTACCATAAGCCAAACGGCCAAAGAAAAGAAGAGAGAAAAAAAAATTTGCCTACGAAAATTTAAGGATCGTTTAAGGATCAAGGAAGTGGTCACACAGAACTTATGTGACAGAGGATATTGAGGGTATTGTTGTTCAATAATCATTTGAAAATTTTTTTTTGTAGAGAATATTCAGAACATTTTATTTTTAGATTTTTTTTTTGAATATATATGCATTTGTTATTAATTTTCTATTTATATTTTTGTTTTGGACTAATTAAGATCTATGAGAAACTCAATAATCTTTTTGGTGTTTTATACACAAATGTATCAAAAATATTAGACGGAAGATGTGATATGTCAAAATATTACCATTTTAATTGATACTATCAATAAAATAACATTCTGTGATATTTTTTAAACAATGTCATTGTATTATGGATTTAACGACATTTTAAAATTAATGTCGTTGTATGGATCTTTTAACGACATTTTATCAAAAATGTCATAAATTTTACGTAGTGAAAAGCACTTTTTGTTGTAGCTACAGAGATGAAGGGAGAGAAGGCCTAGGCCCCCTTTAACTTTTGTTTGTTTGTATTTTCAAAAGAAATAATTTTAACTAAATTTTCATAGTAACCTGCCTTAAAAATAAAAATATGCTCACAATTATCCTATTTCATGATATAGTTTGTAGCTTTATTAAAAAAAAGTTTTGTCTTAATCACTGGTTTGCAACCACGATATTCATCCTCCAATTAAAAAGTAATTTATTTGTGAGATTTTCTTTCAATTGCAAAAGTATGAGTGATGATTCTTGTTGTTTCTTTGCTTTTAGCTCATTATCTTTTTGCTACATTTTAATTACCCATTGATATTAATTGTAAATACCAAATAAGCAAGATGATTAAAGAAGAAAAATATATATATATATATAGTAAAAAAAAAAAAAGACAAGAAAAAGAAAGTTGAGAGAGCATAGAAAAAACACAAAAGAGCATTTCTTTAAACAAAAGTCCTTTATTGCTACTTGCCTTAGAGACTTTCTCTCGATCATCTATGTGAAATGTCTCCCTTTGTTCAAAGTTGAAAGCATAGTCTTCTGATCCACCCAAAAACACAAGTATTTTACTCTTCATTATCTTCTCCAAAGGTATTTTCACATAATATTATTGTTATATTTTTCATTTTGACTGAATGTCATAATAGTTTTCTTATTTTTTCTTTTTCAATGTTGTAGTTTTTTTTAATGCTTGCTAGATCAGATTATCTTTTATTTTTTTTATTTCTTCTGTGATTTGGATATTCCAATCTAAACAAACTCTTTTCAAACATTTCTTATAGGTCATTAATTATGTGATTTCTTGATAAGTCATTAATTATGTGATTGCCTCAATGGTTGTTGCCTTAATGATTTGGTTTCTTATTTGTATTTTGTTTCTGTGTGAGAAAAATAAATGTTAAATGCTAAAAGGAATAACAACTCACATACACAATAAAACATGAATAACAATGTGGCAAACGAGAAAAACATCTGAAAACGATATCAATACCAGATACAAACAAATTCTACAACACATAAACGACATAAATAATTGTAGGTTCCGTTTCTAAACGTGTAAAATAGCTTGATTGTAGGTCATATCAAAGTTGTTAAGTTTTAGTAATCATCAATAAGAAAAAAAAAAAAACTATATATATATATATATATATATAGAAAAAAAAATCCTTGTTTTTTTTTTAATGAATTAAAGCCCTTGTTCTAACTTTCAAAAATTTACAGCGGGACCAACTGTGCTTCTTTTTTATTTTAGCCTTTTGCTATTTGAAATAGAAGGAATTTACTTGTTATCCAAAACTCCCATCATTCAAAGGAGCAATAAAGAGAAGAAAAGAGGTTGATATAGCCAGAGGTATATCTTTTTCTTCCCCTGCACTTTCTAACTATATATGCAGTTTAATTTAGTAAATTATTATTATTATTATTATTTTTGGTTTGATGAGAATAATGGCTTCATGTTGGTTAAATTTCAGTTATCAAATTTGGTTTCATTAGGAGGAACGAGGGACTTTACACATAATTTAAAAAGAAAGGAAAAACAAAGGAGAGATTGAAGTAATAAAAACACACAGCCGTTTTTTTTTTCTTGCTCGGAGAGTTCATTCCATAACACCCTTGTTAACTGATCTCCTTTCTTCTTTGTTATTCTCCAGGAGTCCTTTTCACCGTCAATCGTTACTACGGTTCCTTGAAGAAGAAAGACCATGGCTGGACTTGTGGGGGCTCTTCTGTCCGGCTTCGTTGATGCCCTGTTTGAAAGGCTGGCTTCTGAAGTGGTAAACCGTCTCTTTCAAGGAAAGACAGGCATTCCTGAGCTGCTTAATCGGTTGGAGATCCAGTTGCAGTCGGCTAATAAACTGCTGAATGATGCTGACGTGAAGCAGCTCACAGATAAAGACGTGAGGAAGTGGCTTGATGATGTTAGAGAAGTGCATTATGAAGCAGATCACGTGGTAGACAAAATCAACTACGAAGCTTTGCGGCGCAATGCGGAAGAAGGTGAGCAATCTGGAAGCAAAAAAAGAAAGTTCATCGACTACATGCCAAAGTTTTACAGTGACAATACAATAAAATCCGAGATAAAGGAGATCCTTGCTAAGTTAGATCCTCTCTTGAAGCGTAAGGATGAGCTTGGTCTGATAGAAGGTGTTCATCAAAACAGACCTCAAAGATTACCAACTCCTTTGGTGGACACTTGTGATGTTTATGGAAGGGATGCTGAGAAAGAAGCTATCGTTGAGTTGTTGTTATCTGATCATAATGGTGGGCGCAAGCTATCCGTGATTCCTATAGTCGGCATGGGTGGTATCGGCAAAACCACTCTTGCGCAATTTGTTTACAATGATAGTACGGTCCAAGATCATTTTTCCTTGAAGGTGTGGGTAACAGTGTCAGAGGAGTTCGATGTTTTTAAACTTACGAGAAAAATTTTTGAGGCGATCACTTCTCCGAAATGTGATATTCAAGGCCTCTATGAACTTCAAACAGCACTGAAGAAGGAAGTGATGGGGAAAAGATTTCTTTTCGTTCTTGATGATGTTTGGAACGAAAATTATGATCTTTGGGATGCTTTAAGGAGCCCTTTTGACTTTGGAGCAGATGGGAGTAAGATTCTTGTGACGACACGCAATGAAACTGTGGCATTAAAGATGGGTACTGTTCAATCTCATACTCTAAAGATGATATCGGATGATGATTGCTGGAAGTTGTTTGCATGCCATGCCTTTGACAATAGAGGCTCTGGGGTACATCCAGATTTGGAAGAAATGGGCAAAGAAATTGTTAAAAAGTGCAAGGGTCTACCTTTAGCAATAAAATCAATTGCTGGGATTTTACGCTCTTCATCAAGTTCAGAGAAGTGGAGAGGGATCTTGAATAATGATGTGTGGGATTTGCAATTTCAAGAAAATCAGAAGACCAATATTCTTCCAGCATTATGGTTGAGTTACCAGTTCCTACCCCCAAACTTAAAACGGTGCTTTGCTTATTGCTCAATATTCCCTAAAGATTATGAGTTTCGGGAGCGTGACAAAGAAACCATAGTCTTGTTATGGATGGCAGAAGGACTTTTGCAACCTGAAAGTGGAAAAAGTTTGGAAGATGTTGGAAAATCGTACTTGGATGATCTAATGTCAATGTCTTTCTTTCAGCGATCAAGTGTGGATGGAAGACCAATTCTCCTAATGCATGATCTTGTGCATGATTTAGCTATGCGTATTTCAGGTGAGTTTTGCTTCACGTTGGATGGTTGTGATCACTTGGATGGCTTTACAAGCAAGACTCGTCATTTGTCATATCGAAAAAATAATGAAGACATAACGAAGTTACAGGGCGTATCCAAAACCAAGTGTTTAAGGACTCTGCTGGCTTTACCGTTGTCACGTGTGTATATTTCCATAGGATCGATGGACCCTATCATTTGTGAACTATTTCAAGGAGCTGGAGGATGTCTGAAAGTGCTCTCTATACCTGAATATCGTATCACAGAGTCGCTTGATTCGATTGGGGATCTAAAGCATCTAAGGTATTTGGACTTATCTGGGACAGATGTTGCAGAAATTCCAAGTTCAGTTTGTACTCTATACAACTTGCAAACACTGTTGTTGTTTTGTTGTAGATACCTTACTCAATTGCCAACCAACACGTGCTTCTTAATCAACCTACGTCATCTTGTGATCAGAGACACACCTTTAAAAGAAATGCCCCCACAGATGTGCAAGTTGAAGAATCTACAAACATTAAGTGATTTTGTTTTGGGAGAAAATGGTGGGTCTATGATCAAAGAGTTAGGAGAGCTGAAGTCTTTGCAAGGAAGTCTTCGTATTTCGGGGCTTGAAAACGTGGTGGACGTGGGGGATGTTTTACAAGCCGATTTGAAGAACAAGAAATGTCTTACTGGGCTTTTTTTGGAATGGAAGCATTACAGTGTAAGTAATGATTCGACAAAAGAAAAGGACGTACTTGTTGTACTAGAACCACATAAAAAGCTGAAGATACTTGAAATTTACGGTTACAGGGGGACTATGTTCCCTGATTGGGTAGCATGTAAAACATTTAGTGACATGGCTAAAGTGTCTCTAATCGCTTGTAAAAATTGTTGCTTGTTACCACCACTGGGGCAACTATCTTCCCTCAGAGAGCTTGATATTGGGTGTATGGATGGGTTGGAAAGTATAGGAGATGAATTTTGTGGTGCTCCCTTAACCACGCCTTTTCCATCCTTAGAAAAACTACGCATTGGACACATGGGTTCGCTGGAGAGGTGGTCATTTACTGAAGCTGAGCAAGCACGTGGGATTTTCCCCCGTCTCAATACTCTTCATATTGAGTCATGTGAAAAACTGAATGTGAGACTGCCAGCTGGTTGTTTTCCATCCTTGGAAACAATTGAAATTTTACGTTGTAAAGAAATGGTGAGCGCAATTCTCACAAGTCAAGCAGACATTGATTCCGCATATCATTCTCTTAAATGCATACGTTTATCGGGTTGTCCAAGATTGGAGTTGTTTTTAGGAATGGGATTTCCTTCTAATTTAAAGGAACTTGAAATCGGGGGATGCAAAATGCTCATTGCAAATCGTATGAAGTGGGATCTGCAAAGACTCTCCTCTCTTCAAAGCTTACTGCTCGACAGATTTGAAATTGAAGGAGGGGTGGATTCATTTCCAGAGGAAGGGTTTCTTCCATCCACTTTGACTTCTCTCACTATCTTTGCGTTTAAAAATCTTAAAACCCTAAATGGAAAATCCTTTCAGAGCCTCACCTCCCTTCAAAAATTGCAAATTTCCTCTTGCGAAGAGTTACAGTGCTTGCCAGAAGAAGGGCTGCCCCTTTCTCTTGCTTGTTTGGAGATCTATAACAGTCCTCTGCTATATGAGCGATGCCAAAGAGAAACAGGGGAAGATTGGCACAAAATTCACCACATCCCCTACATAAACATCAACTTCAAAGAAATATGATAAAAGCAACACGAATTTTTGTCCCTTCTCATTATCTGCATGCTCCAATTTTCCCTTCAGGTACGATTCCATTTGTTTTTTGTTTTGTTTTAATTAATAACGTTTTGACTTCCATTTTACTTTGCTTTTACGTGTATTCCTTTTCATGATTATTTCTTCAATATTTCCTTGTTACTGGTTTGGGCTTTGGTTTTCATATGTGGGTGTGAATTTTCTTTGATCTAGTCTAAGGAAGTTCATCAAAATTCATGGAAAAATAGAAATGTTTCATTGTTTCAGAAGTTTTCAACAATCCCTTATCATATAGCTTTCTGAAATATTAATGTTCCAAATGAAAGTTTTTTCAGTGTTTGATCTAACACATTTTCATATCTTAAATTGCAGACGTAGATTGAGCATGTTGCCCAGGGAAAAAAAAAATCTAATTCATAATAGTTTCACTATAAGGTCTACAAGTAAACCATGATTTTTTTTTTTATCAGACTTGACCTTTTTGTTGCATCTTGTCAAAGAAAACTATTTTGACAACTAGAGGGATTTTGGAAATAATGATTGTCCATTCTGTCTTGAATGGTATTGTCTTTATCATTTTTCTTTCAATCATCTAAATATAAAAATGGATAATCGTTGAAGAAACTCAAATGTGAATAATGTCTGCAAATGTTTCAAAACCAGCCACATGCAAGAATACGAGAAGAATGTCCTTTTTATTCTTCAAAGTTAACAGCACAACACTCACAGGTCAAAATTTTTATTTGTATAATATCCTTTCTGTTTTTGCTTAGGCTCTCAATCTTACCATGTTACTGTATTATTTACGATTAAGCAGGACACTTACTAGGAGTTACAGTACAAGTTAAGCATGTTGGGAGTTGGGAAGAAGATTCCAATTACAAGTTTAACACATGGAACCTAGGAATATAAAGTTGTATTTAGAGGTGGGAATTAGGGCCGCCCGGCCAGGCCCGGCCCGAGCCCATCGGGCTATTGCAAAAATTCGGGTCGGGTCGGGCCGGCCCGGCCCGAATTTTTGCAATATAAGCCCGGCCCGGCCCGGCCCGCTCTAAGCCCGCGGGCCGGGCCGGGCCTAATTTTTTAAAATTTTATTTAATTTTATTTTTTATTTGTAATTTTTGAATAAATTTATATATTTAATTTTTTTTTCTTTCTTTCTTTTAATATATATATATAATATAATATAAATATTTAATATATATAATTTTTTAAATAAAAATTTAAAAAATAATTAAAATTTTAATAAAACTAATATATATATAATTTTAAATACTGGGCGGGCCGGGCCGGCCTATTGGATTTAAATATCCGGGCCGGGCCGGGTCGGCCCGTCGGGCCTAAAATGAGAGCCCGGCCCGCCTGTTAGTATCGGGCCGGGCTTTTACCGGGCCGATAAAAGTCGGGCCGGACCGGGCCGAGGACCGGGCCTAAATTACGGGCCGCGGGCCGGCCCGTTTGGCCCGGCCCAAATTCCCACCTCTAGTTGTATTCTTCAGAGTTGTCAGACAAACATTCAGATGTCAGAATTTTCTTTGTGCAATCTTCTTTTTGTTTCCACGTAAGGTCTCAATCTTACCGTTTTACTGTATTTTTTCGCTTAAGCAGGATACTTTCTCGGAGTTGCAACATCATGGATTGAACAATTAGTTTCCATCGGGATTACCAATTATTAATACAAGTTAAACATGTTGCAAATATTTACCAATTGTTCAAATGTCCAAACATTTTCAGAGGAAGATTTATGCTACTAGGACATGTGTGGTGTGGACCAGGTTTTTTTTTTAATTTTAAATTAAAATCTTATAATTGTAGCATGGATATATATTTATGTGTTGTATATACTTGTGTGTGTGTAATATATTTCATAACCAAATGGGACATACTCAATGTTTTCAGAGGAAGATTTATGCTACTACGACATGTGTGGTGTGCGACCAGGTTTTTTTTTTTTTTTTTTAAATTAAAATCTTATAATTGTAACATGGATATATATTTATGTGTTGTATATACTTGTGTGTGTAATATATTTCATAACCAAATGGGACATACTCGAAGTAGGGCCCTTGGTCTTGTCGTCCATAGACTTACTATAGAACAAGGGAAGATTGACACAAAATTCAACGCATCCCCAACATATGAATTGACTAGAAAAAAATATGATAAAGCAACATGCATTTTTGTCCCTCCGTATTCTCACCGTGCTCCAATATTTTCCTCAGGTACTATAACATTTGTTTTTTGTTTTGTTTTAGTTAATAACGTTTGATTTCCAGATTATTTTGCTCTCGTTTTATGTGACGACCCGCCTTGCACAGGCCGTCACTACTTGACTTAACTTACTTAACTTACTTGAATTTAAACTTGTTTTATCCCATTTTTCATCATAAAATAGTGGGGATTTTTTTTTTTTTTTTTTAGTTAGCGGAAGCAGTATACTTAGAAATATTTACATACACTCATACACAAATAAAATAACTGTTTGTTTTCTCAAAATAGATATATTAATTAATTCCTTTTGATATGTGAATCCCAACCCGTTCATCATTTCACAGCCACCGGCTTTACCCGCCACCATGCAGTCAATTCAAGACAGGCTGTTTACCTACAGCATAAACTTCAAACAATGAGCGAAAGCTCAGCAAGTACAACTCCTATACCGCAAACCAATTACATGAAACATACATAACCTTTTTCATGAAATCATAAACATGACATTGTATCATCTTAAACATGAAAGCATAAAATAGCATCATATCATCGATTTCTTCATCTTAAACATGAAAGCATAACATAGCATCATATCATCGATTTCTTCATCTTAAACATGAAAGCATAACATAGCATCATATCATCGATTTCTTCATCTTAAACATGACATTCTGTCGTGAAATGCATGAACCGTTTATGTCCAATTATGCTTGCCTTCTTGTATCGCACTTTATCTTGTTGATTTTACTTGTGGGCCCGTTAACTTGATGTGTATGTACCCGGCGCGCAGCTTAAGAAAATTACCCAAGCTTTCGACCCGATCGTCATCAGGGGGCACAACACTGGCTCTTGTGGCCTTTTCTCAAACATTTTGTTTGTAGGTCTTTCTTGACATCTTTTCACTTGATAGATTAGTGAGAATACTTATAAGATGTCTCCTAATCTCATGTTTTATCAATGCATGGACAGTCGTACTTTTTCATGTAAGCATAATAACAATACTTGAAACATTCATCATACAATAAGCATATTGCAACCATCGAGCAAATCATCAATTAACACTTAAACAGTGTAAAGTAAACATGTTAAGTAAACATACAACTCTAGCCTATGCTGTAGGCGGCGTTGTACTTACTTTGTCTTCGTTGTTCGCGTGATCGAATTTCCTTTCCCGAGCACGCTTGCAGATCACCTCCTGCCCATGGACGTTTACACGTGAGGTCTCTATTCTAAGATCGTTTAATGTCGGGTTAAACCAACATATATATTTTTCGGTTATAAGACCCTCTTCTAACACAAGCGAAGGGGTCACACGGCGTAACCCATAACGGAATTATTAATTAAGGGTTCATGTAGAGGATCATAATCTTAACTTAAACCTCAATCCGCATGGTTAACTCTGGGCTTGGGCAAGGCCCTAGTAACTCGAAATAATTTTCCGGCTACTAACGCAGTATCTTATTCATTTTAATCTTGAAAACCTTGAACTTGTTTAAGATATCATTTTTTTCTTGTTTATTTTCGTAAGTTTGGTGAATAGCACCCAAACTTGTCTTGAAAATTACAAAACACTTGAAAACATTTCTATAAAACATTTGGGGATCGAAAACCACCTTTGGAACGGTTTTCTGGTTTGAAAATGATGTTTGCAAGTTAGAAAAACGTTTTTCCTAGTCATTGGTCTAGAAAATCCCGTGCATGAGATTTTGCTCACTGCGCGGATTTTGTTTGAAAATTCATAACTTAAAATGTAAAACGAATTTGGAAACACTTTCTTCACGAAAGTTATAGCTAACAAAAAGATCTAAAACTTTCATGTTTTGAACATTTTCTGATTCTGGCTCAGTTGATACCAGTTTTTGTTTGAACACATGTGAATCGTTGGAACCTGGTCACCCTGACCAGTTCTCGGTTTTTCTTCAAAACAAAGGCCATTGAAGCCTTATTTTTAAAATCTGTCCATGCTGCCCCCTAGGAAATACCCTAACGAACAAATTTCGTGTTTTAAGTTTTTACCCATTCGGCCTCTAAGGACCTGTAAGTCCCACTTTTCCGAGCTGCCGGGTGTTGGACCCGAGAGCAGTTTTGGTGTTAGTCCAAATTTTACGTCCCTATACGTTGCTCTAGCTCGACCGCCCAATGCGGGACCTAATAACACATGCACGTCTTCTAACGTCCCTCATACACATAAAATTTTGAATCCCGTGATTTCGGATCCAACTCAAGGCCGAGACCCCCCTTTGGTCCACGGTTTTGAGAGAAAAACACACATTCAACAAAACTCAACCAAAACATCATACAAACCCTAGAACATGCATCTAGAAATTTGATAAACATAATAGAGACATGAAACCCTTAAATATAAACCCTAGCATGCATCTCTAGCACACAAAAATCATAGAGCATTACTCCAACCAAACATGCAAAATAATCACCTCAAAAACCTAAATCAAGCATAAAAATATAACCTAAGCTATTTAGGGCCAAAACCGAAAATTATGAGCTTAAGCTCTTACAAATTTTGTGCTTGAAATACATAGTAAAACCCTTGAGAAAATGAACCAAAAATTTGAACCAAGAACTAGGGTGAAATTCGGATTTTTACCTCAAAAAAAATCCGGGGTCACTAGCTTGTTCCTAGTTGGTATTAGCCTCCAATGTGCACGGTTTAGACTTCAACAAAGGTCACAAAAATTTTATTAACTTCCTCCCCCAACCAACCTTGGAAAAGAGAAGAAAATACTCAAAAATCTTACCTTAAAATCTCTTGAATCTCCTTAGGTAGCAACTCACAAAATGGTGGTTTTTCTTGGATCTAGCTCACACCTTCATACAACTCTTGCTCCTAGCCAAAACCCGAAATTTTTCTTGGATTTTCTCAGCTCCCATACACTCGGCAAGGTGGGAAAGAGAGGGGAAAATTTTTGAACAACTTTCTCCTTTGATCACACAAGAAAACCGAAGGCCCTTTTTGGTGGTTTCTTCACAATTTTTTTGACTTGACTCTCTTGGTTTCTTAGCTCTCTCTTTCTCTCTATCTCTCGGATTTTTCTTGGAAGACTAAGGCCAAATGGAATGGCTGATAAGGGGTTAAGGGTAGCTGAAATTTTGGGGTTTGAAATCCCTACAAATAGTGTCTCTAGCTAGGGAAAATCCTAGGCTTTCTTTTCCAAGACAATTTGGTTCAAAACTTGCCAATTGGTCCTCCAATTTTTGCAAGCTATTGCCCAAAGGGGCTTGAGTGGCCGGCTGCTAAAGGGAAGGAATGGGAGAGTGGTTGACAACTCCTAGATGAGGTGTCACAAGCTCATTGGTCCAAGTGTGTGAAGGGTTATGTCCTAACTTAGCTTAATTGTGATGTAATTAAGCTTAAAGGCTTGTTTGGTTCAATCTTTTTGAAAAATTGTGTAATTTCAACACATTGCAATAAATTTTAATACTGAGTTACTTAAATACCCAGTATTGAAATTTACATTGCATTAAAATTTTCGATCTGTGAAAAACTCGATCGGAAAAATCTTTTCTCATATTTTCCGAATCTTTTCGCCCTGAACTCTAGCTTAGTATGCTTGATTTTTCTAAGGTGATTTCAATTCTTATTAAAACTCATCTTGATCACGAAATGAGTTTTTAGCAGTAATTTCACTTATACTGTGATCTAAAAAAAAAATATTCTTGTTTGACGTTTTCGACCGTTTCGGTCTAACTGACTTATTGGTCAACGTCAACTTGTCTTGAAAATGTGCAAATATGACCTCCTTCACTCATAAAGGTCTATTACGAGTTCATGCAATTTGTTTTTGAGTCTTAATAAATCTTAAGAACTCGTTAAACAATTTAAGTTCTAAAACGAACTTCCTCATGAAATACCGATTACGGTAAATATTTACACGAAATTTCTATAAAATATGTATCGAAGAAATCGGGTGTTACATTTTATGCTTGTTTCTTCAATATTTCTGTGTTTTCTTAGAGACTGGTTTGGGGTTTGGTTTTCATATGTGGGTGTGAATTTTCTTGGAGCAGTTTGAAGAAGTTCATCAAAATTCATTGGAAAAATAGTAATATTGCATTATTTTGGAAGTTTTTAATAATTACTTGTCATACATTCTGAAATATAAATGTTGCAAATCAAAGTTTCTTCATTTTTTAATCTATTATATGTCTCCATGCAGGCCATATGTGGATGATGTGCAGGAATAGATTGAACATGGTTAAAACGACACTTAAATTTCAGCCAAAAAAAGGTTAGTTCACCTCTGCCGTGGCAATTTTTATTTCGTTCTTTTTTCTGCCTCAAATCCTTTTAGATTATGTCAAGAAAAAAGAACGTTGGTGTCTTGCCACTGCGAATAGTTTTTGCAATATGGTTTATCAACTGTACTTTCAGAATTTTGAATCAATAGGGACGTAAAGCGGATGGCTGTCCATTATGACTTTCAGGCACATGCCATTTGTTTCTTGTTCTCTCTTAGAGAATAATGTTTGACTTCCATATTAATTTGCTTTTACGTGTGTTCCTTTCCATGACTATTTCTTCAATATTTCCTTGTTACTGGTTTGGGCTTTGGTTTCCATATGTGGGTGTGAATTTTCTTTGATATAGTTTAAGGAAGTTGATCAAAATTCATGGAAAAATGGAAATGTTTCATTGTTTCGGAAGTTTTCAACAATTCCTTATCATATTGCTTTCTGAAATACTAATGTTTCAAATGAGAGTTTTATCAGTGTTTGTTCTAACACATTTTCAAATCTTAAATTGCAGACATAGATTGAACATGTTGAAAAGGGTACTTAAACTTCAGCCCAGAAAAAAAAAAATCTATTTCATAACAGTTTCACTATAAGGTCTATAACTAAACCAGGATTTTTTAGTCAGACTTGACTTTTTTGTTGCATTTTGTCAAAGAAAACTATTTTAACAACTAGAGGGATTTTGGAAATAATGATTGACCATTCTGTTTTGAATGGTATTGTCTTTATCATTTTTCTTTCAATCATCTAAATATAAAAATGGATAATCTTTGAAGAAACTCAAATGTGAATAATGTCCACAGATGTTTCAAAACCAGCCACATGCAAGGATGCGAGAAGAATGTCCTTACATTCTTTACAGTTAGCAGCACAGCATTCACAGGTCAAAATTTTTATAATGGGTAATGTGTTGAAATAAGATTAGTACTCAAATCAGTGTGTAAGCTCAAATGTGATTTCTCTTGTTTATCAGAAATTTAACCTACTGCAGATACTTTGCTGAAATTGTTGTCCTTTTCTTTTTGAGTCTCTTTTTCTCTCTTAGCATTTTAGAGATGCGTACGGTTCGTTTCCCACAGTTAGAATCCATTTCATATTCTTTTGTTATGTTTTGCTTTCCTTTACCCTCTTTAGCAAACAGTTTCCCTTCATTTTCAACTCACTTTTCATCATAGAACAACGCTCTCAACAAAGTTGAAGGGATAACAAATCATATATACAGATACACACGCGCGCACACACACACATCCCTTTACAAGTAGTATTTTACTTACCATAATGTATGGCATATGTAGTAAGAAATTTTTTTTTTTTGTTTGTTTGTTTTGTTCTTTTTTCTGCCCCAAATCCTTTTAGATTATGTCAAGAAAGGAGATGGTATCTTGCCACGCACTGAATAGCATTTGTAATTTGGTTTATCAACTGTACTTTCTACTACTACAGGTGCTTTTAGACAATAATTTTATGTGCTCGGGCCAAATTCCGGGATGTGTTACGCTGCTTTGTGCTGTCTGGATCCATAGTTGAGTAAGGATTAATCATTGGTGATATAGAGGGACAGTGGAAGATGAAGAGATCATTCTTCATTTTTGTCCCTCCCTATTAATCTCAGTATTTTCCAACTCTCTCTTAAGGTATTTTGGTTCATGTTTTTCGATTGTTGTATATTTTTGTTTCCATTTAGTTGAGAATAATCTATTTGCATATTGATTTTCTCTTACGTTGAACAACATTCTGAACCTATAGGGACGTGACGCGAATCTATAGGGAACAACATGTAAATCTGGTAAACAAATCTTTTTGTGAGGTGAGTTGTTTTCATTGTGTCAATACACGTTGTTTATTGTTGTCTTTAGATGTAGATATTGTGAACTTCTCTTTGTTAGTCCTTGCGTCCCCAAAGTATGAAACATGCATATCATGTTATAAGTGATAGACATTCGTTTCTCCAAGAAATATCCAAAAAGAGGAAATTCAAATTCATAACAGTTTCACTGTACGGTCTATATACAACTTGTCATAGAATACTGTTGTAACTACTAGATGGATATAGAAAAGAATGATTTTCCATTTGTTGCATGATACGGTCTTCATTATTTTGCTTACTCTCATATTTAAAAAAAAAAAAAAAAAGGAGGATAATATCAGAAGAAACTCAGATGTGACTAATGTCTGCAGATGTAAGTCAGCCACATGCAAGGAAGCGGGAGGAATGTCCTTTTTCTTTTTCAAAGTGAACAGAACAACATTCAAAGGTCAGAATTTTATTTGCGTAATGTCCTTTTTGTTTTTGCTCAGGATCTAGATCTTACCATGTTTCTGTATATTTTTGCTCAAGCAGGGCACTTTCTAGGAGCGCAGCGTCATGGAATGAACAAGTTTCCATCAAGATTTACCGATTCTTAATGCAAGTTAAACATCTTGCAAGTATTCAACAATTATTCAAGTAACTAGTTTGGTATAAGGAAGAAGGTGATGAAGTTCAAACAACAGAACAAGTCAAACATCACGAGACGAAGATTTCAGTTGCCAGGACAAGTTTGGTGTATGCTAGTTTTTACTTCAATTTTTTCCCTTTGGCTGGCCAACGGATTGGGACAGTTTTGAATAATAAGCAGTATTACTGGCGAGAGTTATTTAAGCAGCTATTGATAAAGCAACTTTGATCTTCATCAGGATTTTTCTCTTGTAAGAATCATGAACCAAAGGCCGATCTAGAAATACTACTCTGTATGTTATGTGAAATGAGAATGGTACTCAAATCACTTCTGTGCCGACGAGTTTCAATCTAATCTCACTGAATTCCCAAACTTTTGCTTTTGACCTCCTAGGTAAATAGGCACTCTTTTTCCCTTTTAGTTTTTTTCCCACTGAGTTTTTGCTGAAAGATTTTTAACGAGGCATATTTGGAGATGCAATCAAAGTTAGAGTATTGGCTCTCACTTTTGGTATCGTCTCCTGTTAGTTTGGGTTTTGAGCTAATGAATGGATTTTTTTTTTTTTTAACTTAGGTTTGTTTTTTGCCTGCCTGTATGTAGTTTATCTTTTTAGACGCCCATGTGCGTGCTTTTCGTTTTATTTTAATCTTTTCATTTTATTTTAATTTCTCCTGTAAACATCTTTTTTTATTTTTATTTTTAATAAAATTTTAATGGAATGGGAAAGTGATGAGGGTGCTAGAGGGTTGTCGATCTAGTCGGGATATCTTTTGTGCACCTACTAATTCCTGTTGCCATCATTCATTTAAGAAAAAGATTATTACTCAAATCGTTATGTATGCACAAATGTGGTTTTTCTTGTTCAGCTGAAACTTAACCTATTGTAGATACTTTGTTGAAATTGTTGTTCTCTTTCTTCATCTGAAATTTATTCTTTTTTTTTTTTGGTGATGTTTATAATTTTTTTTGTCTCTTGTTCTCTTGTAGCATTTTCAAACTACATACGGTTCGTTTCCAACTATTAGAATCCATTTGTTACACTTTGCTTTCCTTTACCCTTTTTGGCAAACAGTTTTGCTTCATTTTCTACTCATTTTTCATTGCAGGATAATGCTCTCAACAAAGTTGAAGGGATGACAAAAAAACCTCAATATATATACATTTATATATCTATATGTATAGCATATGCACTAAGAATTCGTTGCAAACCTAGTTTATATATATAATTTCAAAGCGTGGGATTCCAAACTCAAAATGACTGGAACAACAAAAATCTGTTATGCCTTTGTACAAACAAATAATCTATTTTATATATTTTTAGCCTTGTCCAAGTTGATTTCAAGTGTCATCACAACAGCAATAACCCCGTTCCAAGCAACACAGCCGAAAACTTGAGAAAAGGTGAGCCAACACGAACCGAAATAGCGACGGGACCTTGTGTTGTGGCATCAATTATGATCCCAATCACCACACCAATAGGACACGAAATGGCGAATGCAAAAGCATAGGCTGTGCGTTGTCACATGGCGAATGCAAATGATAATTTACTGCTTATTTTTTAAAATTGCACTTCCCCAAATAATAATTAAAAATACATAAAAGGCTACATATTTCACATCTGAAACGGACTTTGGGAACTTCCAGAAATTTCTACAATAATCTTCTTAACCGTTTCATCAAATGACCAACGAAAAAAATCATTGAAACACGAAATCAAGATCTGTTGTTTCGGATTTCATGTCTCTTTGACTATCCCCTGATAGTGTCATGCCATATCATATGAATTTAAAATTTTAACGACATAAAAAAAGCTAAATAGTAAAATTCTTAAATGAATTGATAAGTTGTCAAAACACTATTGATGAGATAGCTATTGAAATAAAAAAAAAATAAGACAGTAGATCTGGGTAATACTAGCATCTAGATTTGCACCGTGGTTGGTCCTATCATAGATACATAACTGTTGAATATTGATCGTTTGTATGATACTGACGTCGTTTTTTTGTACTGCTGTCGTTTCCTTGTTTATTTAATTGACTGATAATCTAATGTCTAAATGCTGTTATACTTTTGATGTCGGTTTAGAGTTTACTAATTAGTCACGTCGTTCTACTATATTTGTTGTTTGTAGAGTCGTCGTCATGCTCTTGTCGTGTTTTCTATATGGTGACGTTTTCCAAGGTTATTAATATAAAATTTGTTGTCTTTGTTTTAAAAAAAAAAAAAAAAAAACTGAAATGTGGGGTTTTCAGGTTAAAAAAAATACTGAAATGTGGGGTTTTCAGGTTATTGATTTCACTTACTGATGTTTATGTTGCTTTATAATTTGATGTCGTTTAGAAATCCATCATTGTTGTTTGTTGGCATACTGTCGTTTTTCTACTCTTGTCGATTTTCTATTTGGTGTCGTTTTTTACATGTAACGTGGTATTTTGAGCTTATTATGTCCGTTTTTTAATCTTTTGTCGTGTTCAATCGTTATTGTTTTTCATTCGTTGCTACTTATATGAAGAAAATGGTGTGTTAATTTTATTTTGCCACTCATCATGTTATCATGTTAGCACTGAAAAGTTCAAGAAGAAAAGAAAAATGACACCTTCAAATAGCAAGAGTAAAACGACAGGTTACGAAGCAGTGATTCAAAGGTATGAAAACACACTAGCAAACGTCCAAATGACAACTTAACTCCTGTTTTAATTCTCATAAGTTATACTCCCTCTGATTATATTTATGTTCTTTTTAGTGCCTTTTCTAATTAATATCACCGTTTTGGTCAGCTAAATTAGTAATCTTTACAAAGTTTAATTCAAGTTTTCTCAAATTAGATTACAGAAAAACCAATATTTCTGTTGAGTCTATATCACCCAACAATTATTATGATTATAATTATTTTTCTTTTTTGACTGGAAATTTTCCCTTTTGTTGTTATTCATTGTTTTTTCTTAAATTAGTTGTATACGTAATTGATGTATCATTTGTTCTGCTGCAAACCCCACATCACCATCATGACTAGCTAGTCCAGATCAGATTTTGCCAGATGTAATTTGATTTAACAACAAGTTTAATTTTGAAATTCCTCTTCTGGACTTGTAAAACTAAATATAATGTCAATAATTAAGGATAAATGTAATCTCCAAAAGCGACAACAATTACAAAACGGCAATAAACTGAAGATGGACAAAGATAAATGTCCAACAAAGATAAATGATCAATCAGCAGACAGTCAATCCAAATGTTAAATGGATCTAATGAGCTTTGTCTTCTTCTTTTTTTTTTTTTTCTTTTGTGAAGTGAGCGTTGTCATTTTGGTTTGTCAATGACTATTTCAAATCGTGTCCAATTCTTGTATAGAGAAATAGTCAAATAAGGAATATTCTCACATGTGTACCGTTTCAACTATATAAATGACCCACTTTACTTTCTAAGTTTTAAAAACTCTCACTTTATTTCTTGAATTTAAAATTAACCTCACTTATTAAATCTCTTCCTTACAATTTATCTTTAAAAAAAAAAAAGACAGTAGTGAGGTTACATGGTCATTTTTTAAGAACTTTGTCAAAAATTAATGAAAAAAAAAACATATGATTTCATTTAATTCCCTCTTTTTTTTCCGTCTGTTTTTTACACTAAAAAAAATTGAAAAAAATGAGTTAATTGGGACTAACCAAAATTCAAAGGATAAAATAAGAGTTTTTAAACTTCAAGTGGTAAGGGTAAGAATGACGTTATAAAGCGAGAGGCTTATATAGGTGAGATTGATTCATAAAACAAATAAAGCATCTACCTAATTTAAGCTACTTTAAACTGAAATATTCCAGAAAAGTTAAGAGGTTGTTAGAGAAAGGAAATAACAAGAGTGAGTTTATAAGATGATCAAGATTGTAGGGACAAATATTGATTCAAAGTCTGTAAATTGAATATAGAAAATGCTCAATCCTTCTCTTTTTTTTTTTTTTTTTTTTTCTCTCTCTCTCTCTCTCAATGTACTAAATTTACTTTTATGTTAAAATCGTAATAAAACAAGGTATAGCATATTTCGACAATTCTGAATATTATTACTGTAGAAAGATATTCATCGCAGGTACAAAAGACAAGAGGATAACAAGAAAAGCTGCCCCGCCAAGAGGCTCCAAAGAGCAAAACAAAGCTTTGCAAATGTTGAAACTCTTGTCTTGACAACCCAAAAAAAAAAAAAAAAACACACACACACACACACACACACACCCCTTTAACAATTGACGAAGAATACACAATATCAAAATATTCTGCCGGCCAAACATTTTTTAAAAGAAAAGATACACGCATTTCAACCTCACATTTGGAAACAGAATTAAAGAACTAATATTGGCCAAACGTCTACATAAAATTCAACAACTACGTTATTAGTAAATGCTTATATTCTGCCGTCGCCAAGGACCAAAACCTAACGCGTTGATTATCAGTGTGGAAAAATGTTTCTGCCTAAAAATATCTATATATATATATATATATAAATGTCTCAAATCCATCAGCCAGATAAATCGGTAATCGAAATATTCTATTTAAATAATCTGATAACTGCTAATAAATTTATATTTAAATTTTTATTTAAAATATTGTAATATATTACAATTTAGAATTATTAGTGCAAATGACAACTATTATTATAACATTGTATTGCAATCAATTCATTGTTATAATAATGTGCATAAAAGAATTATAAATGTCATTTTATACAGGTTTTACATTTGAGAATATACCTATATATGTATTTTGTGCGCGTGTGACAAAGCTACGAATGGTATTGATTTTAAATTTCACCAAATATAGCCCACGAAGAGTAAAGAGAATCACATTTCACATTGCACTTAATATCACAGTAAAGAGAATCACACTCTAGGCAAAAAAAACATTTTTCAAGGTTTTTAGTAACAAAGAGACAATTTTGCACTTAATGCATCTATTTATTTAAAATTTTAAGCTATCACGCATTGAGTAAGTTTCTTTTTCTTTTTTTTTTGGGGGGGGGGGGGGGGGGGGGACATTGTAACGTTTTGGTCCTTTAACTTTTGTTTCTGACATATTACTTAATAAACCTTTGTAATATGTCAAAACGTTACAATGTTCATAGTCCAAGGACAACTAATGCTAATAATCCTAATATATAATTAAATGGAGTAGAAAATAAGGAAGGTGAAGTATGTAGGGGGAAAAAAAAAAGAAAAAGAAAAAGAGGCAGGAGTAGGTGGGGCCAAGGTGAATAGGTAATCTCAGAGGAGGAAAAAAAAAAGTAAGTAGCCTTACTTTTTTTTTTTTTTTTTCCCTATTTGATAAGATCATACTCGAGGTGTTTTTTTCTTTTTTTTTTAATAAATTACAATGAATGACAAAAGTAAGCTGTTATAGTAATATTACGATGACTGAATCCCTTTTTTTCCCTCCTCACAAATAATTTGGTTTAATTTCGACGTGGCATATATATCATATTCTAGTGAAAGTAACCAACTATATATATATATATATATATATATATATTTAACTTGGGTGGGGTTATCAACATTTTGAAGACTAGTGGGAACGCGCAAAAATAGTCTATTGTCTAAATTATAATTGACATGATTGCAAGAAAAAATGTTTAAATGTGGATATGCGCTTGAATAGAATTATTTTATTAAGGGTAAAGAAACAAAAAAAGAAAAAAGTGAAATGACAGGTAACGACTATAATAGGTGTGGACCAAAACATTGTAGAAGTGCTATTGACATTTTTAATAATCCACAAGAAAAGATAAAGATAAAAGATTAGGCAAACTAGCTTATATTTATCATGATTACCTCACAAAGGCAAATGAAATCAAAAAATTAATATTTGGGGTTTATAGAAAACAACCTCGTTTTAAAGTATTTAAGTTTTTTAAACTTAGCATGTGGGGGGAACAATTTCGATTGCAAAAGTTTAATTGGGATTGAGTTAAATTGAGTTATCCGTTTGACATGTGTTTAGGTGATTGGAGTTAATTAAATATGACTAAAACGAGTTGATCTTCAGCGTGGAAAAAATAGTATATTTTTCTTGGTGACAATTTTATTGGTACTGATTTCACGCTTTTACTTTGGTCTTCCAGATGAATTATTGATTTATTAAACATCCAATTGATATATATATATATATATATATATATTTATGAAAAATATGAAAAACACTAATTATAATATTAACGTTTGAGTTCTAATTTTACGTGGTATATGAGTTATCGTTTTTTATTGATAAATATTTAAAGCATTATCACATCAAGTAATTGCATTTATCAATAAAAAATAAGACGTGAATTGATTCTTTAAAAGTTGGGATTATAATTAATATCTCTAGCATTATTATATATAGCCTTCAACCACGATTTTATTAGAAAGTCTAAGATTCCACGGCATTATTTAAATTGCATAATATTTTTGGGCAAGTCATCTTATTGATACTAATTCACAGGCCTTTTGTTTCAACCATTTCACACCATTTCAACTATTTAAATTATGTTGGCTATTTTAACATTTTGGCTTGGTTAAAAAATAAATAAATAAATAAATAAATAAATAAAATAAACGAAGATGACTAGTAGGTTCATCCCAATGGAATATAAATAATTGAATAAAGCCAATAAACTAGTGATTAGCAGGTTCATTGCCTAATTACATTATAATATTAGCCATAACATCAAAATAAGCAACATAATTAAAGATCTGCTTTTTCCTTTGTCTCTGTACGCTGAATAAGTGGTCCCTTTATTGCAAGTTGATGGAAAATTAAACAAAAAACCAAAACAACAGATAATAAATAATAAAACAAAAAAGAAGTTAGACTAATTATGATTGATTATGTAGTAAAGTGACAAATAAAATTACAACACTGTTATTCGTTGATCATGAAGTTTTATTCAATTTGGACCAATAATTTTCATTTTTTATTCGTTGAAATTTCTTTTAGCACATTATTGAGACTAGAAATATAGAATACACAAAAGAGATTAAAAAAAAAAATGGGGTAGTGAAACAGAGAGATTCCTTTTATGACCAGGCTTACTTTCTGCTCTATAAGATTCTACATATTAGATTGCTTTTTCTCTCTCCTTTCCTTCTTCTGCCATATTCAGAGCTCTCATTCTTTCAAAGTCTAATACCATTGGGATAAAAATAAAATAAAATATAAAATAAAAATAAAAAAGATCAATCTTCGAACGGTTACAAGTCGCACAAGCATTTTCTCTTGATTCTCCAAATTAAGGTACTTTTCTTTCTTTATTTCTTATTTCTTTTTTTTTTTTCCCTTTCTTTCTTTCCCTGCACTTTCTAGTGTATGGTATTTTTATGATCTGTTCTTTCTTTCTTTTTAAATTTTTATTTTCTTTGCCTATTTATATTGATTAAACTTGAGTACTAGATGCAAATTAACGGTTTTCTTGTTATTTTTGCTTAGTTTTTTTAGGCTTTTTTTCATTTTATTTTTAGATGTTTTAACGGTTATAATCTTTTCTTTTCTTTTTCAATATAATTTACTTTTCACTTATAATAAGAATTATTGAATGTAGAAATGCTTATTTGGCTATAACATGATGGAAATTAAGATTACCTTCAATAAAGTAGGATTATCAATGATGATTTTTTTTATCTAATTAGAAAAAAAAAAAAAAAAAAAAGAAGAACAAAGTAATTGCGTTTGATCTTGTTTGTTTTAACGTGTGATAATTATTTCAGCTTGTTTCGACTGTAGAAATTAAAGTTTCTTGATCATTTTTCCGGTAGTTCACAAGGTGAGAGCCTAGCTCTTTTTTGTACGTTACGATTTTTTAAGTGTTGTAGCTAAAAATTTCAACTCCATGGCTTCTTTGAAAGAGAACATATATTGCTTTAGTTTAAAACATGAAACAGAAAATCGAGCTTTTTATTCGATATTGAGCTCATAATCTTTTTGCTACCGCTTTTAGCTTTTATTAATGTTGTCATTTACTTTGTTTACATATAATTACATGTCACACTTTGAATATCGTAATTAAGTTAACATACCAAACGTGCCCTCTTTTTTTTTACATAAATAAATAATTATATAAAATGTCTATTTTTAGGACTACATTTTAAAAAATGTCTGTATTTTAATAATACTTTATTATGTAAGAGTATGGTTTTAATAGTTACTTTTTTTTTTTTTTAAGTAACCATGGATGGTTATAGATAAATTTATAAAAAGAAGTGCATTCTTTAATTACATTCGAAGATGTGACATTTTATGTAACTTACTATGCTAATTTTTTAAATATAATTAGATTTTTTTTTGTATTTTAAATATGAGCAATTGATATATAGAATGCATAGTAGGGAATAGAATGGAATCAATTTTTCTTCGAGGAAAATGCAGTAAATAGTATATTATATATATATATATATATATATATTTTATTCTTCTCCAACACTGGCAAAAATCATCGTCACCGTCTTTCTCTCTGAATTTTCCCTCTCTCTCTCCGGATTTCCATCTGTCTCCTTCAAGAGGAAGAAGAATGATAAGAAATTGGAAGTTCTATTGTACGTGGATAAAGTGGAGGTTCTGTTACAAAACATGGGCAATTTTTTTAGCTTTATGTTGCTAAAGAAAGTAGAGGTTGGGTTTTAATTAATTGAAATTTAGATATTCTTTAAAAGTTGCAGAGATAAGCTCCAGTTTCTTTAATCTTCTAAAGAAAAAAATAATCACAATTTTCTTTTTTGTTTGTTTTTACTTTCCCAAATTCAATTACAATTTGTCTTTGTTGATGTTTTTATCTTGAAATTTTCTAAAATCAACAAATAAAAAAAATGAAAAAAAAAAGTCTAGAAAGCGATATAAACCATTTGAACCTTAGATTTTACGCTTTTTTTTAAACATATTATCATTTTAATGAAATTGATAATTTTTAAAACGTAAATACTATATAAAAACTAAGATTTAATTAGACTTTATTTTCTTCCTCTTAAAAAATACATTGTTTTATTGAAAAAAAAAAGATTATTTAGCCCAATTAAAAGAAAAACACTAAAATTAAAAAAAAATTTAGTGAATCCAGTATTTAATTTATTTTCATTACTTAATTTATATGGTAAATCTAATATTTACTACGTAATCCAATATTTACTGGTATTTAACTTGTTTTTCATATTAAAGTATACTTTTATTTTCCAGTAAATACAATTTAATCAATAAATGATTGTAATTACTAAGTAAATAATGATATTTATCTAATTTGAACAATAAAGAAAAAATGAAAAAAAAAGATTAAACATATTATAATAAAAAGTAATTAATATTTACGTAAATAATGATATTTACATGATTTGAAAATAGTAAATCTAATAATTATTAGGGTTATATACAAGAGTGGCATAAATTTGATACATCTTTATATTTATGTCTACCGTAATATTAAAGTTGATAATTTTTTTATATTATAATACTAAAATTATCAACTTTAATATTATAATGGATAAAATTATAAGAATGTATTAAAAAATATATGGCTCTCCATCAAATTTTATATAATTTTTATTATGTAAATCCATTTTGTTTCACTTACTAAATCAAAAATAGTTATTGAGTAAAAAAATGGTTATACTGAGTTAAATGAAAATAATTTACTAATTAATTATTTACCAGCTTATCTTTTGTATACTGGAATTTTTCAATTTTTTCGTTTCTTTGTCAAGCTTTGTATTTACAAGGTAAACCAACATTAATAAGGTTTCAAATATTATTAACACGGAAATCTGATTATTAACGTGTAAATTAAGTATTTACAATATTATGGTATTTATAATTATGTCTAGTATAAATGAGGTTAATCTGATTATTTGCATCGAAATCTGATTATTAATTATTATATTAATTTCTTCTTCTTAAAAAGTAAATTATTTATTATAATGTGAATCAAAAACTCTAAATTAATAAAAAATTAAAAAAGCCCCCTAAAATCTCTTGATCCCAAATCAGACCCCAAACATTATTCCAAAAAATAAATAAATAAATAAATAAATCTTCAGACCCCAAACCCAGTCAAATCAGCCCAAACCCAAATGTTTAGCCGGAGTTGATGCAGTCGCCGGAGATGGAGAAGACCGACGAGAGAGGTGAGGTTCGTGGCTCACAACAATGGCTCCGCGATCTCATCACCGGCTTCGGGACCTCGCGAACTTTGCCAGAGATCGCGACCGTGTCACCGACACGGCACTTTCACGAGCACTTGTCAACGGAAAACGCAGGAAAACGCAACCTCCAGACAGCGAGGAACATTTCCATCTCATTTCCGTCTCGACGCCGTCGCGATTCCTTACCAGTCGTGGCCGTCGAGATCTTGGTGACGTCGTTCTCTTCACCGTCGCAACGACAATATCTGAAGAGAGAACCAGATAGCTCTGTCACCGGCATGGCGTCGTCTGGCGATGAACTCCCTCGTTGGGATCTTGCAGCCGCCGTTCTTCATCGTTGCGTCCTCCTTCGCCGGTGGTAGAGAAAGAGAGAGAGCAAAATTATAAACAAATAAATTTTTTTATTTGAAAAATAAAAAATAATTTACTATGTTTGATAAAAACTGTTTTTTTTAATTTAAATAAGATCTATCATGTGGAATATTTTCTGTAATTTTATTTTGCATATGATCTATTTAAAAATAAATAAATGAAAAGCTTGGCATTTAATTAAAGTGTCCTTTTATTTGGTATGTAATTAGAATATAAATCATTTCAAGCTCAAAAAAAAAAAAAAGAAGAAGAAGAATATAATTCATTTCTTTTATTTATAATTTATTTAAAAAATACTTTAAAAAATCATGTCATCAAGTTATCAACAAATTATCCATCCAAATCATATTTAACGAGCACTTTAAGTTTTATAAAGAAACAACTGCTTTTAGTATCTATTTTATACTTTAACTATTTTTAACATCATTTTCTATCATTATGATTCATGTTTTCCTTTTTTTTTTTTTTTTATCATTATTGTATCATTATCTCAATGATTAATTATTTATTAAAATGATTGCTTGTTAGTATGATTTATGTTTTATATAAACATATTTCTTAAATATGATTCAGGTTTATGAGAAACCTATTTTTTTAGTACAATTTAGATTCTTAATGATAATTATAATATTATTATTGTTATATATTCTCATTTTGACTGAAGGCTTTAATAGATTTTTTTTTCAATGTTTTAGTTTTTTTTATGTTTGATAGTCCATAATTTTTTTTATTTCTTTAAAAAAAAGATTTTTTTTATTTCTTCTAAATATAAATAATTTTTTTATTTCTTCTGTAATTTGGATATTCCAATCTAAGCAAACTCTTTTCAACATTTCTTACAGATCATTAATGCCTCAATGGTTGTTGCCTTAATGGTTTGGTTTCTTATATTTCGTTGTTGTGTGAGAAAAATTATTGTTAAATGTTCAAAGGAATAACCATTCACAAACACAATAAAATGAGAATAACAATTAGAAAACGACAAGAAAATCTAAAAATGACAGTAATACCAAACACAGTATATTGGACAACATAATAAACGACAGAAATAATGACAAGTTGTTAAGTTTTAGGAACCATCATTGAGGAAAAATTAAAAATATAGAAAAAATCTTTTTTTTTTTTTAAACAAAAGCCCTTGTTCTAATTTTCAAAAAATTACAGTTGTACTAATTGTGTTTCTTTTTAAATTTTTTTTCTACTATTTGCAATGGTAGGAATTTACTTGTTATCCAAAACTCTCATTATTCAAAGGAGCCATAAAGAGAAGAAAAGAGGTTGATACAATCAAAAGGTATATCTTTTAATTTCTTCTCGTGCACATTTCTAATTATCTTAAACTTTAATTCAGTAAATGATTTTGTTATTATTATTATTATTATTATTATTATTATTATTATTATTTTGCTGAGAATTGGCTTCATTTTGTTTAAATGCTAGTAATGAAGTTTGATCTATTTATTTTTAATTTTTAATTTTTTTTATAACAAAAGCCCTTGCTCTGAGGGTTCATTCCATAACACACTTTGTTAGATTGCGAAAATTATGTTAAGGAGCCATAACACACTTGTCAGCAAGGGTTCATTCCAAAATATTTATGTTATATTTGGTAGAGGTGAAAAGTGAGAGAAAAGAAAAGAGTGGAGGGATGTTTAAAGAGAAAATAAGAATGCATGTTGTTTGGTAGGATAGAAAGGTGGAGGGAAGAGAAAATTGGAGAGATAAAAGGAAATGGAGAGCCCATCATTTTTAATCTCTACAAAAGTGCAGAGATTTTTAGAAAAAAACTCTTACACTTAGATAAATAGTTAAATAACATTTTTATCCTCGTTTTAAAATTAACTAATTACTAACTAATTTGCAAATGATCATTTAATTTATCCTCTATTTTATTTCATTCTATCATACTAAACAAGATAGAAAATCAACTTCTTTTTCTTCATTCAAATTTTCTTTCCTTTATATGTTTTATCTCTTTCCTCTTGTCTTTCCTTCTTATCAAACAGAGTTTTATATACAGCTCCACTATCTAAACAAAACAATTAAGATTCCACTTTCATTTAAAACTATGACTAAAACGTGTTAATATTTAGCGTCGAAAAAAATAGTTGCTTTTTCTTGGTGGCAAAGCTTTATTGGTATTTATTATTTCACACTTTTACTTTGGTATTAAAAAAAAAGGTGAAAATAACTGGTCGGTTCATCCAAATGGAACATGAATTATTGAGGAATAAAGACAAGAAACTATTAGTGGTGAAAAATAATGAAGGCCACTTTAAGATTTTTGTTGTCGGATCCACAAATAATATTTTTTTTCTTAAAAAAAAACATTATTTATCTTTGCCATGGTGGGACTTAAAATTCACAATGAGTATAGTATTACATTCATCCTCCATTTTTGTTTTTTAATGTAAGTTGGGGTTTCAATTCTAAGTTATTTTATGAAGTTAAGTGTTTAATTATCACTATATTATATTTGCAACAGAAACGAAGGGAGAGAAGGCCTAGGCCCCTTCAACTTTTGTTTGTTTGTTTGTTTATTTTTTTTTAATAATAATTTTAACTAAATTTTCATTGTAATCTTCCTTAAAAATAAAAATATGCTCACAATTATCCTTTTTCATGATATAGTTATTAGCTTTCCTAAAAACAAGTTCTATCTCGTTACTGGTTTGCAACCACGATATTCATTCTCCAATGAAAAAGTAATTTATTTGTGAAATTTTCTTTTGATTGCAAAAGTATGAGTGATGATTCTTGTTATTTCTTTGCTTTTAGCTCATTATCTTTTTGCTATTATTTAATTACCCACTGATATTAATTGTAAATACAAAATAAGCAAGATGATTGAAGAAGAATATATATGAACAGTAGACCTGTTTTAATCGCTGGTCAAGTACGCTCGAGTAAGTGATCCCTCTTTGCAAGTTATTGGAGCCATCCATAATTTCTACTTACTTTGCAAACGCATCAACTGGACCCAAAAAGAAAAAGGGAAAAAAAAAAAAAAACAGAAGAAAGAAAAAAAAAAGAAAGAGAAAGTTGAGAGAGAATAGTGAAAACACAAAAGAGCATTTCTTTAAACAAAAAGTCCTTTTCTGCTACTTGCCTTAGAGACCTTCTCTTGATCATCCATATGAAATGTCTTGTTCAAAGTTGAAAGCATACTTTTCTGATCGACCAAAAAACACAAGTATTTTTGCTTTTCATTATCTTCTCCAAAGGTATTTTCACATAATATTATTGTTATATTTTTCATTTTGACTGAAAGTCATAATAGTTTTCTTCTTTTTTCTTTTTTTCTTTTTCAATGTTGTAGTTTTTTTTAATGCTTGCTAGAACAAATTATCTTTTATTTTTTATTTCTTCTGTGATTTGGATATTCCAATCTAAACAAACTCTTTTCAAACATTTCTTACAGTTCATTAATTATGTGATTCTTCGATTAGTCATTAATTATGTGATTGCCTCAATGGTTGTTGCCTTAATCATTTGATTTTTTATTTGTATTTTGTTTTTGTGTGAGAAAAATGAATGTTAAATGTTCAAAGGAATAACAACTCACAAACACAATAAAACGTGAATAACAATATGGCAGACGAGAAGAACATCTAAAAACGAAAACAATACCAGACACAAGTAAATTCTACAACACAATAAACGACATAAATAAATGTAGGTTCCATTTCTAAACGTGTAAAATAACTTGATTGAAGGTCATATTAAAGTTGTCAAGTTTTAGTAATCATCAATAAGAAAAAAAAATCATTATTTAGTTTTCTATATATATATATATAGGACAAAATTTATTTATTTATTTATTTTAAAATAAAAGCCTTTGTGCTAACTTTCAAAAATTTACAGTGGTACTAACTGTGCTTCTTTCTTGTTTAGTTTTCTGCTATCTGAAATAGAAGGAATTTACTTTTTTTCCAAAACTCCCGTCATTCAAAGGAGCAATAAAGAGAAGAAAAGAGGTTGATATAACCAGAGGTGTATCTTTTTCTTCCCCTGCACTTTCTAACTATATATGCAGTTTAATTTAGTAAATTATTATTATTATTATTATTATTGGTTTGATGAGAATAATGGCTTCATGCTGGTTAAATTTCAGTAATCAAATTTGGTTTCATTAGGAGAAATGAGGGACTTTACACACAAATTTTTTTTTTTTAAAAAAAAGAAGAGAGATTGAAGTAATAAAAACAGACAGCCTTCTTTTTTTCCTTGCTCGGAGAGTTCGCTCCATAACACCCTTGTTAACTGATCTCTTTTCTTCTTTGTTATTCTCCAGGAGTCCTTTTCACCGTTCATCGTTACTACGGTTCCTTGAAGAAGAAAGACCATGGCTGGAATTGTGGGAGCTCTTCTGTCCGGCTTCGTTGATGCCCTGTTTGAAAGGCTGGCTTCTGAAGTGGTAAACAGTCTCTTTCAAGGAAAGACAGGCATTCCTGAGCTGCTTAATCGGTTGGAGATCCAGTTGCAGTCGGCTAATAAACTGCTGAATGATGCTGACGTGAAGCAACTCACAGACAAAGACGTGAGGAAGTGGCTTGATGATGTTGGAGAAGTGCATTATGAAGCAGATCACGTGATAGACAAAATCAACTATGAAGCTTTGCGGCGCAATGCGGAAGAAGGTGAGCAATCAGGAAGCAAAAAAAGAAAGTTCAACTTCATGCCAAAGTTTTACAGTGCGTTTGACAATACAATAAAATCCGAGATAAAGGAGATCCTTGCTAAGTTAGATCCTCTCTTGGAGCGTACGGATGAGCTTGGTCTGAGAGAGGGTGTTCATCAAAACAGGCCTCAAAGATTACCAACTCCTTTGGTGGACGCTTCTGATGTTTATGGAAGGGATGCTGAGAAAGAAGCTATCGTTGAGTTGTTGTTATCTAATCATAATGGTGGGCGCAAGCTGTCCGTGATTCCTATTGTAGGCATGGGTGGTATCGGCAAATCCACTCTTGCTCAATTTGTTTACAATGATAGTACGGTCCAAGATCATTTTTCCTTGAAGGTGTGGGTAACAGTGTCAGAGGAGTTCGATGTTTTTAAACTTACGACAAAATTTTTTGAGGCGATCACTTCTCGGAAATGTAATATTCAAGACCTCTATGATCTTCAAACTGCACTGAAGAAGGAAGTGATTGGGAAAAGATTTCTTTTCGTTCTTGATGATGTTTGGAATGAAAATTATGATCTTTGGGATGCTTTAAGGAGCCCTTTTGACTTTGGAGCAGATGGGAGTAAGATTCTTGTGACTACACGCAGTGAAATCGTGGCATCAAGGATGGGTACTGTTCAAGCTCATACTCTTCAGATGATACCAGATGATGATTGTTGGAAGTTGTTTGCACGCCATGCCTTTGACAATAGAGGCTCTGGGGTACATCCAGATTTGGAAGTAATGGGCAAAGAAATTGTTAAAAAGTGCAAGGGTCTACCTTTAGCAATAAAATCAATTGCTGGGGTTTTACGCTCTCTTTCAAGTTTAGAAGAGTGGAGAGGGATCTTGCAGAGTGATGTGTGGGATTTGCAATTTCAAGAAAACCAGAAGAACAAGATTCTTCCAGCATTATGGTTGAGTTACCAGCTCTTACCTTCAAACTTGAAACGGTGCTTTGCTTATTGCTCAATATTCCCTAAAGATTATGAGTTTTTGGAGAAGGACAAAAAAAGAATAGTCATGTTGTGGATGGCAGAAGGACTTTTGCAACCTGAAAAGGGAAAGAGAATGGAAGATGTTGGAAAATCGTACTTGGATGCTCTAATATCAAGGTCATTCTTTCAGCGATCAAGCCAGTATGGAAGTCCAACTCTCCTAATGCATGATCTTGTGCATGATTTAGCTATGCGCATTTCAGGTGAGTTTTGCTTCACGTTGGATGGTTGTGATTACTTGGATGGCTTTACAAGCAAGACTCGACATTTGTCATATCGAAGATATAATGAAGACAAAACAAAATTACAGTGTCTGTCCAAAACCAAGTGTTTAAGGACCCTGCTGGCTTTACCGTTGTCATATGTGTCTCCTTACAAGTCAAAATCGATGGGCCTTATCACGTGTGAACTATTTCAAGGAGTTGGAGGACGCCTGAAAGCGCTCTCTTTATCTCAATCTAGTATCACAGAGTTGCCTGATTCGATTGGGGATCTAAAGCATCTAAGGTATTTGGACTTATCTAGGACAAAAGTTGAAGAAATTCCAAGTTCAGTTTGTACTCTATACAACTTGCAAACACTGTTATTGTCAAATTGTGGAAAACTTACTCAATTGCCAACCAACACGTGTTCCTTAATCAACCTACGTCATCTTGTGATCAAAAACATACCTTTAAAAGAAATGCCTCCACAAATGTACAAGTTGAAGAATCTACAAACATTAAGTGATTTTGTTTTGGGAGAAAATGGTGGTTCTAGGATCAAAGAGTTGGGAGAGCTGAAGTCTTTGCATGGAAGTCTTTGTATTTCAGGGCTTGAAAACGCGGTGGACGTGGGGGATGTTTTACAAGCAGATTTGAAGAACAAGAAATGTCTTACTAAGCTTATTTTGAGATGGAAGTATGACTACATAAGTAATGATTCAACGAAAGAAAAGGAAGTACTTGCTGCACTGGAACCGCATAAAAAGCTGAAGATACTCATAATTGACTGTTACAGAGGTACTATGTTCCCAGATTGGGTAGCATGTAAATCATTTAGTGACATGGTTGAAGTGTCTCTGTATGAATGTAAACATTGTTGCTTGTTGCCACCACTGGGGCAACTTCCTTCCCTCAAAGAGCTTGTTATTGGGCATATGGATAGGTTGGAAAGTATAGGAGATGAATTTTGTGGTACTCCCTCAACCACGCCTTTTCCATCCTTAGAATATTTACACATTGAATACATGGGTTCGCTGGAGAGGTGGTCATTTACTGGAGCTGAGCAAGCACGTGAGATTTTCCCCCATCTCAATACTCTTCGTATTGTGTCATGTGACAAACTGAATGCGGGACTGCCAGCTGGTTGTTTTCCATCCTTGGAAACAATTCACATTGGTCTTTGTAAAGAAATGGTGAGCGCAATTCTCACAAGTCAAGCAGAGATTGATTCCGCATATCCTTCTCTTAAATCCATACGATTATACAACTGTCCAAGATTGGAGTTGTTTTTAGGAATGGGATTTCCTTCTAATTTAAAGGAACTTGAAATCAGGGAATGCCCAATGCTCATTGCAAACCGTATGAAGTGGGATATGCAAAGACTCTCCTCTCTTCAAAGCTTATTCCTCCTTGGATTTGAAATTGAAGGAGGGGTGGATTCATTTCCAGAGGAAGGGCTTCTTCCATCCTCTTTGACTTCTCTCTATATCTATGGCTTTCAAAATCTTAAAACCCTAAATGGAAAATCCTTTCACAACCTCACCTCCCTTCAACAATTAACAATTTGGGGATGTGAACAGTTACAGTGCTTGCCAGAAGAAGGGCTGCCCCTTTCTCTTGCTCGTTTGCAGATCCATGACAGTCCTCTGCTAAAACAGCGATGCCAGAGAGGAACAGGGGAAGATTGGCCCAAAATTCAACACATCCCCAGCATAATAATCGACGAGATAGGAATATGATAAAGCAACACGAATTTTTGTCCCTCCTCATTCTCTGCATGCTCCAATTTTCCCTTCAGGTACTATACCATTTGTTTTTTGTTCTGTTTTAATTAATTACGTTTGACTTCCATTTTTACTTTACTTTTACATGTGTTCCTTTTTATGATTATTTCTTCAATATTTCCTTTTTACTGGATTGGGCTTTGGTTTTCATATGTGGGTGTGGATTTTCTTTTATCTAGTATAAGGAAGTTGATCGAAATTCATGGAAAAATAGAAATGTTTCATTGTTTCAGAAGTTTTCAACAATTCCTTATGATATAGCTTTCTAAAATATTAAAGTTCTAAATGAAAGTTTTTTCAGTGTTTGGTCTAACACATTTTCATATCTTAAATTGCAGACGTAGATTGAACATGTTGCCCAGGAAAAAAAAAATCTAATTCATAACAGTTTCACTATAAGGTCTACAAGTAAACCAGGATTTTTTTATCAGACTTGACTTTTTTGTTGCATATTGTCAAAGACAACTATTCTAACAACTAGAGGGATTTTGGAAATAATGATTGTCCATTCTGTTTTGAATGGTATTGTCTTTATCATTTTTCTTTCAACCATCTAAATATAAAAATAGATAATCTTTGAAGAAACTCAAATGTGAATAATGTTCGCAGATGTTTCAAAACCAGCCACATGCAAGGATGCGAGAAGAATGTCCTTTTTATTCTTCAAAGTTAGCAGCATAACACTCACAGGTCAAAATTTTTTTTTGTATAATATCCTTTTTTGTTTTTGCTTAAGCTCCCAATCTTACCATGTTACTGTATTTTTTTCATTTAAGCAGGACACTTTGTAGGAGTTGCAATACAAATTAAGCATGTTGGGACTTGGGAAGAAGATTCCAGCTACAAGTTTAACACAAGGAACCTAGGAATATAAAGTTGTATTCTTCAGAGTAGTCAGACAAACATTCAGAGGTCAGAATTTTCTTTGTGCAATCTTCTTTTTGTTTGCATGTAGGATCTCAATCTTACCGTGTCACTGTATTTTTGCGCTTAAGCAGGATACTTTCTCGGAGTTGCAATATCAAGGATTGAACAATTAGTTTCCATCAAGATTTACCGATTATTAATACAAGTTAAACATCTTGCAAATATTTACCAATTGTTCAAGTTACTTGTATGATACATTCTAAGAAAGAGGGCGATGAAGTTTAAACAATAGAACAAGTCAAACATTTTCAGAGGAAGATTTATGCTACTAGGACATGTGTGGTGTGTGACTAGTTTTTTTTTTTTTTAATTTAAAATTAAAATCTTATAATTGTAACATGGATATATATTTATGTGCTGTATATACGTGTGTGTGTGTGTAATATATTTCATAACCAAATGGGACATACTCAAAGTAGGGCCCTTAGTCTTGTCGTCCATAGACTTACTATAGAACAGAGGAAGATTGGCACAAAATTCAACCCATCCCCAACATATGAATCGACTGGAAAAAAAAATGATAAAGCAACATACATTTTTGTCCCTTCGTATTCTCACCGTGCTCCAATATTCTCCTCAGGTACTATAACATTAGTTTTTTGTTCTGTTTTAGTTAATAACATTTGATTTCCAGATTATTTTGCTCTTACATGAGTTTCGTTTTATGCTTGTTTCTTCAATATTTCCGTGTTTTCTTAGAGACTGGTTTGGGGTTTGGTTTTCATATGTGGGTGTGAATTTTCTTGGAGCTAGTTTGAATCATTGATCATTCATTGGAAAAATCGTAATATTGCATTATTTTGAAAGTTTTCAATAATTACTTGTCATACTTTCTGAAATAAAAATGTTGCAAATGAAAGTTTCTTCGGTTTTTAATCTAATATATTATCTCCATACAGGCTATATGTGGATGATGTGCAGGAATAGATTGAACATGGTTAAAACGACACTTGAATTTCAGCCAAAAAAAGGTTAGTCACCTCTGCCGTGGCAATTTTCATTTTGCTCTTTTTCTGCCCCAAATCCTTTTAGATTGTGTCAAGAAAAAGAGCGTTGGTGTCTTGCCACTGTGAATAGTTTTTGCAATATGGCTTATCAACTGTACTTTCTACTGCAGGTATTGTTAGCCAAATTTCACGTGTTCGGGCTAAATTTCAGAGTAAGAGAATAAGGCATTGTTATGATACTTTTTTGCTGTCCGGATCCATAATTGATTGATGATAAATCATTGGTGATAGAGAGGGACAGAGGAAGATTTGCCCTAGATTCATCACACCCCAAGATAGAAATCTAAAGATAAGACATATGATGAGAGCATTCTTCATTTCCGTGCCTCCCCAAACTCCGCATTTTCCAATTCTCTGATCTTTTTGTGAGGTGAGTTGTTCCGATTGTATCAAGATATGTCGTTCAATGTTGTCTTTAGATGTAGATATTGTGAACTAATCTTTGTTAGTTTTTATATCACCAGAGTATGACACATTCATTTCATCTTATATATGATAGACATTCATTTCTCCAAGAAAAACCAAAAAGTGGAAATTCAAATTCATAACAATTCACTCTATAAGATCTATAACTAAACCGGGATCTTGAGCAGACTTGACTTTTATGATGCATCTTGTCATAGACTACAGTTGAAACTACTTGTGGGATTTCAAAAGCAAATGTGATTAAATTTCCGCAGATGTTTCAAAATCAGCCACATGCAAGGATGCGAGAGGAATGTCCATTTTTCATCTTCAAAGTCAGCAGAACAAACATTCAGAGGTCAGAATTTTATTTGCGTAAAGTTTTTTTTTTTTTAATTTTTGCTTGAGCTCTCAATCTTACATGTTACTGTATTTTTCGCTCAAATAGGGCACTTCTAGGATTTGCAGCATCATGGATCATTCAAATTGCCGACGAGATTTACCAACTGCTCAAGTTACTGGTATGATACATTCTAAAGAAGAGGGTGACAATATCAAAGCAGCAGAACATGTTAAGCATGTTGGGGAGAAGATTCCAGCTACTAGGTCAGGTGTGATGTGTCACTATTTTTTGCTTCCACTGAAACATGACAAGTTTTGCACTTCAGCTGGCCAATGAACTGGTAAGAATATTCTTTCTGAATGACAGTTCCTTTGGGTTTCTCTTTCTATAAAATATTTGATGATTTGACCGGGAGCGAATACATATTATAGGTTGTAGAGTTGATTCATCTGACATGTTTTACACTTGCTCTGAATTTGGATGATGTGCTTCGCAGTTTTTGAAGGATCATTATGTTAAATCTCTGAATGAAAGGAATTACAAGGGGAATCACTTCTATGAAGAATTTTATGAGCACATGTTGAAGAAGCCACCTTCGATATTCATCACAATTTTCTCACTGCAGTACCATCTTGATTTCTAATCCATTGTAAGAATCATGAACTGAAAGTCAATCAGGAATCATCACCTTTGCAATTTCGTGTTTTCATATGTTTGTTTTGTGTTCAAAATGCAGGCAGAGATAAAACATGATGAAAAAGTACTTGAAAAGGCACAACACAAAGAAGAAAGGGTTAGTTTGCCTATATCATGCCAAGTTTAACATAAGGAAAAGAATTATGGTATCAACTGGACTTCTTTACGCAGGAATCGTAAGCCAAGAATTTCAAATGCTCGGGCTAAATTCTGAAACTGGAAGAAGAAAGAAGCACGATAATGGTTTGCTGTGGCAAGTTTTCTTTTTATTATGGGTATTGTTAACCAAGAATGTTATGTGCTCGAGCTGAATTCCAGGATTGGGAGAAGAAAGAAATATCAATTCTACTTGTTTGCTGTCCGGATCCATAATTCACCATTGCTAATCAGTGGTGACAGAGAGGAACAGAGGAAAGTTTTTTTCTTCAGAGTTGTCAAACCAACATCAGAGGTCAGAATTTTCTGTGTAATCTTCTTTTTGTTTTCTCTTAGCTTCTCAATCTTACCGTGTGACTGTATTTTTTCGCTTAAGCAGGATACTCTCTCGGAGTTGCGGCATCATGGATTGAACAAGTTTCCATCGAGATTTACCAATTCTTAATGCAAGTTAAACATCTTGCAGATATTTAACAATTGTTCAATTTACTTGTATGATACATTCTAAGAAAGAGGGTGATGAAGTTTAAACAACAGAACAAGTCAAACATTTTCAGAGGAAGATTTATGCTACTAGGACATGTGTTGTAACGACCCCTCACGGACTGTAACAGTTGACTTCTTATTTAATCATTTATCTCTTATAAAATTACGGAAAATATTAAGCTTGAAATAAAAATCTTTACATAACGGAAAACTTTACTTAAATGATTTTAGAAAAAAAAAACTCTAGAAATTTTAAAAATGCAAAACCCAATTCATGAACTAAAATTTAAGTCCATATGAAACATCAAATCAAATAATAATAAACTAAAGTCTCAAAACTTTAATTGAAATAAAGTTAAAATAAATAAAGGTCCATCTCATGATCGTTCCTCCCGTTTTCCTATCACATATCGTCCCGCCATCTGCTCCAAGCTCTTCCAACACTATAACTTACCCTTTCCTTTATCTGCAACATGAATTAACTTATATAAGCAAGAGCTTAGTAAGACACTTAAATCTCACAAATGTATACAAACATTTTTCTTTTATCATTATAAATATAAACATTATTTAAAAACTTTTTAACTTTTAAAACCGTCATATATTGGGCCCGGCGTTGTACCATCATAGCACGCTAGTCACGAAAGGGTTGGGGTAGCAAATACCAAACCAACGGTGACAAAAGTCCGCTCACCGGATTACATCATCATCATCATCATCAAGGGTGTACAACGCCATTTTAAAACATAAAATACATATACATACCATATATATACTTTTCATCAAAACGTCATCATAGGAGAAGTATTATTTAAAAACATCATAACATCATTATCAACATCAAAACATATACTTCTTAAATCTTTAATTCATGTTGCAGGTGAGAGTGTACTTACTTAAACGCCTTACTTAACCTTTCCAAATTTTTCGATAGTGACGCGCAATTGAGGTTCGTCTTTAGAACCATTCATGCCATGAATAATAAATATAATAAAATCAACAAAAGCTCATAATAATTCATCAAACACATCTATCGTATCATAACAGTACCTAAAAAGGCCTATTTCATCATTCAATAACATCATAACACAAAAATTGAACCATTTCATGAAATTCCAAATCTTGGCAGAATCTGTCAGTCATACCTTTGTCCATTCTAAGATTTATAAAAATTCATACAGAGCTCCAAATGATCTGAAACTAATTTTAAATGAAAGTAGACATCCAGATCTTTCTAATGGTACCTAATTCATAGAAAATGAAGACCATTTGTACCCTCAAAAATAGTTTTGAAATTGATTTCTAAACTTTTACCAAAACTGGCAGCCGGACCTCTACTTGTTTGAAAAATCACAAAAATTTATAAATATCTCCAAATTATATAAAACTGATTCCCAATGAAAATAGACATCTATAATTTTCTAACAATATCAAATTTGTTAAAAACGGAGATCGTTTGAATTCTCAAAAACAGTTTTGAATTCTGCCCATTAAAATTTTACCGAACTTAGCAGTCCGACCTGTGCCTATTTGAAAAATCATTAAAATTCATACATAACTATAAAGGATATGAAACTAATTTCAAAAGAAAATAGACATCTAGGGCTTTCCAACAATATCAAATTTGTTAAAAATAGAGTCCGTTTGCACCCTTAAAAACCATTTGGAATTCTTATCTTAGAATCTGGAAAATTTCAGTGCAGTGGTCAAATCCGAAAATATAAAAATTATCACCACAATATACATGATTCACATACACACATATACACAAAACAGCCCTAAGATATCTTTCTAACACATAAAATTATTAAATCCTCATACCAATGAAATTATAAATCAAGAAATCAAAAACCCTAATTTTGTCTTGTTCACAAAATCAACCATATCGCCATTTTTTTTTTTTTCGATCATCATTCGATAAATATTTCTCATCCTCTCCTCAAACTCACATGAAGAATCTCATCAAGAAAATCATTCAATCCCTTAAAGAATCCCAAACTAAAATCAATAAAAAAAAAAAATCATCTTCATCATAAAACAATACCAAAACATACCTTGAATCCTTTGATATTGGCTTGAAGAATTTGGAGGTTTGGCAGAAATTTTTTTTTTTTTTGTTTGTGCGTGAAAATAATAGAGAGAGAGAGAGAGAGGAAAAGAAAAGCAAGAGTGAGTGTTTAAAAAAAAACGATTACAGACTTTTTGATTTGAATTGGAAATCAATCGAAGGGTAATTGATTGGAATAATGAGACCAATTAAGGGCTATCATCAAAGGCTAATATTGAGCAAGGATAACTGATAGGTCAATGGGAAAGTTGGATGTCAATTAATAGGATAAAGGTTTCTTTTTTTTTTTTTTTTTTTTTTTTTTTTCCTCTTCGGCTGCAATTACTTTCCGTTTATTTTTACCGTGCATACCACATATAAACACAAATAGATATAAGCATATAATATTATATATATATATATATTTGACTAATCAAATAACTTAATATATATATATATTATATATATATATGAAGGCAAATATATAAAGTACAATCTGTACATATATAACATAAAATATACTTCAAACATATAGTATATCCGTGTAAATATATATATAACCGTATAACAATATATGGTATTTATATGCCTAGTACAAAAACATACAACAACATATATATATGTATATATTTTTAATCCGTCACACAAATCATCACAAAACACATAATATTTATCAATTTGGCATGAACTTTATTCTAACACATCGAGTTCTCGTCGCGTCACCTGTGAAAAATAACTCAACATAACATTAGAATTAAGAATTTCTAATCTCATCATATTATCTATGTTAATTCTAATGTTAATTTTCTAACTTAAAGTTAGATAGCATTTGGGGCGTTACATGTGTGGTGTGTGACTGTTTTATTATTATTATTATTATTATTATTTTTTAATTTAGAATAAAAACCTAAAACTATAACAAGGATATATATTTATGTGTTGTGTATATTTGTGAGTGTAATATTTTTCACAACCAAATGGGACATGCTCAACGTAGGGCTCTTGGTCTCGTAGTCCATAGACTTGTTATGGAACATTTACACTCTCTGCCCTCTGGTATAAGACTCTCCATGTAAGGATGTCGTTTTTTTACTTTTTATGTATTGTTGTCGTTTCTCATACTGAATTTGTTTGCTGATATTTCTTTCGTTTTTAAGTTTATTGCCCCTTTCTCTCGTTCTAATTCTGTTGTTTGCAGCCTCACGCCGTTTTCATGCTCATTGTAGTTTGCTTTTTTTTATTTGGTGTTGTTTTTCAGGAGATAGTTCCAAAACTTGTTGTCGTTTCCGTTTAAGAATTCATATGCCGCGCTTCTTACTTCGTTGTGATTTCGTATAGACCTTGTTCATCTCTTTTAAGAATTACGAAACGAAAGTCGATCAAAAAAATAATAAGTTCCCTGCCCAATTGTAACGGTTTTCGTATAACATGTTTTTGCCAAACACTTCTTCTTGAGTTGATGGGAAAAGGAATGCATTTAATGTTTCATGTATTAAACTAAGCTTAGTTCTCAACCGTGTAAAGTTGTTGTTTCACCTATTCACCTGAAATTTATCTACAGCTATTTTTGCTGAAATTGTTGTTTCTCTTGCTCAGCTGAGTTTTTATTTTTTTCGCTACTGCACTTCTTAAAGTTTTTGTGTCTATTATTATTATTTTTTCAACAATTACATGTAGTTAAAAGGGTAATAACTATGTGTATCCAGATCCTTACATGTTTCAAAGGAGAGATTGCTACTACTTTTATATTTGGACAGGACTAACTATAGGTTGTGTTAACATATTTGTTTAAACATTTTCATAATGAGAAACAATAAAAATAGAAATAAAAACTAATGGATCATAGTTGTCTCGAACTAGTGTGGTAAGATGTTCTGAAGAAATTCAGGGATTAAATAGTTGCAAAAAAGGGCAGTAGTTCTACAATGGAAAAATTAGCTTATTTTGATTTTGATTTTAGCTTATTGTATCAATAACATGATTTCTGATAATACAAATTGTTATTTATTATTAGGGACAATTAGTATTTTGTAACGTAAAGTTGTTATTTGTATGTAATTATCTTTATTAAGATTTTTTAATTTGTTTGTAATTATTGTAATTTAGAATATCTATTTGTTTTAGTAAATTTGTTAATATAACGCAGCTTATTTACTATAGTATTCATCATTAATGAATACTTTGTTCTTAATCTATGAACACAAGTACATCCACGTTAAATATCTTTTTGTGCTATTCTTCTCTTATTATTTAAATTTTTACTTAATTAATCTATAGTTATGTTGTATTAAACAAACTAACTAGGCTGGTATAGTGGTGATTATGCTGGCCATTATTACTCTGAAAAAATTCTCCTAAATTTGATACTTCTTTTTTGGTTTTATTTTGATTTTAGCTGCTATTTATATTATACATACCGTCTGGTAGCACCAAAACGTTCAAGATACAAAATGTAGAGGCAGAGGACACAGGCCGTTAAACGCGGCAAAAAAAAAAAAAACGACAATAATATTTAAACGACATGAATTAAGAAACAACAGTAAAGTTAATGCTAGATTTAATAACGACATTAGTAGACAAGACGACAACAAAATTATGACGTCAAGAATCGCCTAGAAAAACCACACTACCAAAGCTGACATCAACATGTAAACGACAATGATCAAGGGAAAAAAAACAATTAAACATAAAAACGACTGCAATCTAAATGAACGACAAACATATAAGAAAGCGACAAAATAAAATATTGACGGACTCGTTAAAAGGGATGTTATTTCGATTCTCCAAAAACAGAGGGAAACGAACCAAAATCAAAATTAGTATATCAAAAATCAAAATGACATTCATAATAAAAAGAAAAAAAACAATAAATGACCAACACCAATACATTTCTAGGCATGGATTCACATGGAGGCCAAGTGGGGCTTGGGTCTCACTCAAATTGTTTTTTAATTTCAAAAAAGCCCAGTTTTCTTTAAATTTTCTTAGTTTCCCCGAACTCCAAATTATTTCTTAAATGTGCCCCCACCTACTTAGATTTTTATTTTTATTTTATTTTTATGTTTTAATCACATAACCAACATTTAATTTTTTTTTCAACAATTTCGTTGTCTCCATTTTTATTTTTCATTAAAATCTTTTTTTATAGATTTATTGACAAAATATCAAAAATAATAGGATATTGGTACGGCTGAGTTTTTATTTATAACTAAAAGGATTCACTTTTAATAAAGGAAAACAAAATGATACGAAATGAAACAAACGCGAAACTTAATTTTTAATTAAAAAAGATTACATATAATGCGCTAAAAACTCTTAGTATGTACAATAATTCTAATATTTGAGGTGAAGTTCAAAGAACAAGTTTTGCACTTTTTGCACTGCTTTCAAGATATAGAAACTACGTATATTAACATGTTTGTCGATCATCATTAAATAAGGAAAACAAATGTTAAAACTTTGTATTAATATAAAGTCATTGTTTTGTATTTAAAAATTTATCATGATCATGTCCCACTCCCACCCACTGACATACATTTTTGGATATATAATCTAGCAAGCCGAGCTAGGGCCTTCTTGCATATATAATCTTGTCGGCACTGACTGTAGCAATGGTCATAGCCAGTTGCAATTTCAGTATGGGACAAATGAGTTGGATGATGTCACTCAGTTCCTGAAGTCCGTTCTGAATAATTCAGGGGATTTTGGCGCTGAAAATAATCTGGCCTCTAGTGGTGGCACGACTATGACGAATGTAAATTCTGATTTCAATGGCATGTTGTATGGTGATGCACAAGCTCAAGTGGAGAAGGTGAGATGACGCTTTCAAGGTGCTTTTTAGCCATTGGTCTAGCAAGTTTTATCCCAAGCTGTTTTCTTTTTCTGCAATAACTAGGTTGTGCACTTACTATATACTAAATAGATGATTTGTTCAAAGAAGTTTTAGACATTTTGTGTGTTTATTTATCATGATGTTGTCTTTGATCTTAGGATGCTTATCATCACAGAGTTATATTAATATTTATTCTAATCGGTCATTCTGAATCCTTGTTGATTCTTAAACAGGCATATGTTTCCCAAACTGGTTATGATTTTCCCTATTTCAAACCTGCATCAATGGATAGAGCCATGACGAGGCAGGGCCTTCTAATTCTTCAGGAGGTAGGATTTTTGTCATAAAATATATTGAGATGTACTATAAGTCATTTTGGACATGCTTAAAATAACAGCTTTATCATTACTATCTATCCATCATGTAGTAGCACGGTTCTTTGATTTCTCTTTTTAATGTATCCACAGAGCTGTTTATGCCTAGTTTTACCGGTTGATAAAAAATTAGTGATTTTATCTCTTGGTATACTAGATCTAAAAGTTCTATGAAGATCGTTACTTCTAAAAATGTCGTTTACTATGCCGTTTAGGCTGATTTTGGTGACTTATCTAAATGGCAGTTTTAAAAATTGTTGTTTAGCTTAAACAACTTCTAATCATGTTCTAGAGCATAAGCCATAACCATAAATCAAAATAAACATAATCACGACTTAGATCTAGAGCCATACGACATAAAAATTGAAATAACCAAAATATAGAACTTATTACAACCCAATAACAAATTCTTATACATTGGTTCTAAGCATAAATTTGTGCTTGAAACTAAGAGGATGAGTTTAGGAGATTTTACCTCAAGTGATCCTCTAGCTTTTAGTGTGTGGGAGAGGCTGGAATTTTGAGAGAGGGGGTTAGAGGGAGGCGTTTTTGTGTGGTAGCTTGGAAACCAAGTCACAATTATATGGAGGTTATTGATGCGGCTGGTCCTTTTCTTGGGAATAATAGTGTGGGAGAAAAATTTAACAGTGTCCCTAGGAGCCCTCCTGTCGTTCAACACAGAGGCTGGCTGGCCCCACCGGTGGGAGGTTTGAAGCTCAACATTGACGCAGATGTTAAGCAAGGTCTGAGTTACATTGGCGTTGGAGGCGTGATCAGAAACCATCTTGGGGTGGTTGTGGGTTCCTTTGCAAAGAGAATTCATGGTTCTTTCTCTCCATATATATAGCGGAATGCCTAGCTGTTCGGGAGGGGCTGGAATGTGCTGCGGAGGGGGGGTTTATCAATATCAATTGTGGAGTCTGATGTTACGAATGTTATAACCACAATCAGAAACTGTTCCTTATCAACCTCAGAAGGCCCAGTGACAGAAGATATTAGGAATCTTCTTATCCAGGTTGGATGTGATACTTGCACCTCTGTTGTCCGCAATGGAAATTGTGCTCACTGTCTAGCCAATTTAGTCTGCTTTGATGAATTTGTTTTCTCGGGATGTTCTTCCTCTTTAAGAGCTATATCTACGTTCGTTATTGCTGATATGGAAAGTTAATAAAAGTCATATTTTTCCCTTGAAAAAAAAAAAAAAAAAACGCCCTTTCAACAATTTGAAGAAAGTTATACAAACCTGTCAAAGGTAAGGATATCAAATATTGTGGTTCATTTGAAAATACCATTCATCCTATGTTACATCCAAATGTAATGTAATGTGTATTCAGGTGCCTCATAGAAATACAGTATTTTTAAAATTTAAATACAATATAACCACTATTTATCATTTTATTTTTTGTATACTTTTATCAATCATATTACATACTATCTCTCTCTCACCAATAACTCAAACATACATTGTATTTAAATAAAGTTAAAAAGAAAACATCCAAACACATGTTGTACTATATTATATTATGTTTTAATATAATACATAATGAATAACCGACCAATAGTGTTAAATCAAGCATATATGAGAACTAATATATAGTTCGATTGGACCCTGGTTCAAAACATTAGGAGCATAAAAATCTAAATGGATGGATTGGTTAAACTGACCGTTTCTTTTTTATGGGTACGTCAATATCAGTAATACAATTCTTTCAATAAAAAATCTAATTCGAATTATAAAACTTCGACACAATCAAACACGAATGAATAAAATATTAAATTCAAACAAATGAGTCGCTATTGGGAGTTGTTATCTCTTTTCATACCCACATAGAACTTTGGCTATGAAAGGTCTTAAAAAAATAGTGTAAAAAGCGTGTTGAAAAAGCTAGTTTGGGGATAAAGATAAGTGAAGCATCGACTTGAGGTTGGGTCAACTAATAAAAGGACGCATATCCACTATCCAAGAGTCTTGTTGTTGGGAACTTACTTAAGAAAAATGAAATTTATACTGCTTTAATCGTTACGTAAATTTTTTAACGGTTCTAATTTATAATTAAGAATAGTTTATACAACAGGAATTATACTGTTAATTACTAATGAAGATTTTAATCATATTTTATTAATTTTTTTAGATTTATGATTAAGATTAATTTTAGATCGTGCGTTGTAAATTATTAAAATGGACATTTAATCATCAGATTGTTAAAAAATTTATCTAATGATTAAAAAATATTCCAACATATAGTTTGTAAAAAACAAAATAGATCATATGGTAGAAATTCCTACTAAAAAAGTAGGATAATTAAGACATTTTTTTTCTGATAACGTGGCCAAAAAAAAAATCACTAGTAAACCCTTAACTTCAAAATCATATATGGTTTAAAATAATAAAACTTTGTGAAAAGCTAATAACTCAAAACTGTGCTTATTGATAAGGGATTTTTTTAAAAAAAAAAATTTATCATACAAAAGAATTTGTCATAGCTTAATTTACTAGGAAAATACTGATGAATTTCTAGTTTGTTTTGATGACAACTATTGTCTGTTGCCAATTTTTTCATTGTTTAATTTCTCAGTTATTTAGAAGATACAATCCACAAAATATGAGAATTCTATCACAGAACTGTAAAAGATATACTTGTTAATAAAAAATTAATTTAATAATTAGAATAATTACTTTTGTTGATATAATTAAATATGAGATTTTGCAGTAAAATTTTCACTTTTTGACCTTTTTCTTCCTTTTTTAGTGTGCAAGATTAAGAGGTAGGCCCTTCTTTTGTCACTTGGTCAAGTAGCCGACAGGTAGACGTATTAATTTGACTAAAAATGGAAAATAAAATTACAGGAAAAAACAAATATATGGAAGTTATTGGAGAGCTCCTTTTTCTAAACAGAAGTCTTTCTCTTCTCTAAGCTTCAAATTAACTTCTCATTTTCCCTAGAGAGCTTCCCTTGATCATATAATATGAATTTTTTTTTTTTTCCTTACGGAAAAATAGGTCTGAATTGAGATTATGTATCTGCAGCAAAATAGTAGTACTAGCCACTTTGAAGTTTTTATTATCTCATTATAGGATAACAACAGAACTGAGTTTTTTTTTTTTTGTTTTTAAACAAAAGCCCTTGTTCTAACTTACAATAACTTATAATTTTAGAAGGAATTTACTTGTTATTCCCATCATTCGAAGGAGCGATAAAGAGAAGAAAAGAGGTTGATACAGCCAAAGGTATGTTATTTCAAGTTTTTACGCTCTGTTTTTAAGTTTCTTCAAAAAAAAAAAAAAATTGCACAGCTTATATTTATTATGTTATTATCCTAATATTATAAATTTAATTTGTTTAATTTATAATTCATAATACTTAATTTGTTGAAAGATTTTACTCTTGATCATCTTCTCCAGAGGTTTTGCTTCTTTTTTTCCCCCCTTCATATTCTTCCCCTGCATAAATTTCAAATTATTTTTTTTTCTTATGGAAAAATAGGTATGAATTGAGATTATGTATCTGCAGTTAAACAACAAAAATAAGTTTTTTTTTTTAAACAAAAGCCCTTGTTCTAACTTACAAAAACTTACAGTTCTAGAAGGAATTTACTTGTTATCCAAAACTCCCATCATTCAAAGGAGCGATAAAGAGAAGAAAAGAGGTTGATAAAACCAAAAGGTATTTCTTTTTCTTCCCCTGCACTTATTTCCTAAATATACATGCACTTAATTTAATTCAGTAAATAATATTGTTATTTATTATTATTATTATTATTTTGTTTGGCCGAGAATATTGGCATTCATGTTGGTTAAATGTCAGGATGTTGGGTGTAGAAATGCTAATTTTCCAATATCATGGTAGGAACCTATCTGCCATAAAGTATTATACACAGTAATGAAGTTTTGTTCTGATTAGGGGAAGAAACGAGGGATTAAAAAAATTAATGGTTGAAGGAATCTCATGTTGAAATTTAATGAATATGTCGAAGTAATTGTTATATATATATATAGTTGAGTTCGCAAAAATAGGAGTGCTGACTCTTTTTGTTTCTTTTTGTTTGTCTTATTTCAAGTTTTTTACACTCTGTTTTTAAGTTTCTTAAAAAAAATAATTGCATAGCTTTTATTTATTATGTTATTATCCTAATATTATAAAGTTTGTTTAATTATAATTCATAATACTTAATAAACATTTTTTTATTAATGTGAAAACATAATTAAGAATGTGTATATAAGTACATTTACAATACTACTTTCGATTTTGAGTTTAAATAAATACTTCGATTATGCACGCACCATAAGTCAACAATTTGGTTCAATTTCTACTTGGTGTGTGTGTGCGTATATGTATATTCAATGAAAGTTATCAACAATTTGAACCAGATTATGCATACTGCTGGCTCATTTAGGTGCTACTTTGATAGCTATCTAAACTAGCCTCTTCATTTCATGGTTACAACGCTTTTTTGGTACTGATAGTCATATTGTTTCTTTTGGTCTTTCAAAAAAGTTATATATGTTGTTGTTGTTGTTGTTTTTTTTTTTTTTTTTTAATTTTTTAATTTTTTTTTATTTTAGCCCTTCATTTAAAAGAGCAATAAAGAGAAGCACAGAGATCGACATTTATAGTAACCCAAACGTATAGTTTTTTCTTTCAATCCCCTGCTTTCGAATTATGTACTTCAATTCAGTGAATAATTTTGTGCTTCTTCTTTATTTTTATTTTGGATAAATTATTGGATTGATCCCTAAACTTTTAAGTAGGTGATAGTTTGATTCTTAAACTTTATTTTTTGATAAAAATACCCCTGAATTTTTAAGTTGGTAAAAATTTGATCCCTAATCTATATTTTTTTGGTCAAATTACCTCACAAGTCTTAAAAAATATTTATTTTGGTCCTTTAATTAATTTTTTAAAGAAGGATGGAGTATGATAGTGAAGTGATATTAATAAATGAGGTCGTTTCAACTCGTAACATCATTATTTGAACAAAAGTGTACTATATTACCCTAAAAAATCAATAAGTTTAAAAAAATACCCAACAAAAAATAATCTTAATAAATTAAAAAAAAAACCACAAATCATAAGTAATCAGAAAAATAAATTTTCATAAAGAGACAAATAAAATATATTGGTTTTTGTTTAGTGCTTTTTATTTTTAACTGATTTGTCTCTTCACAAGAAACAACATTTTTATTTCTCTTCTTATCATTTTCGTTTTTTGATTTCTAAGATTTGTGAGGTTTTTATTATTTATATAAAATTCATAAAGATTGTTTTTTTTGTTGGATATTGCTTTGAGCTTATTGAATTTTTAGGATAATAGAGTACTTTTGTTCAAAAATAGATGTCTGAAACCATACTTTGCTAGCCGAGGCAATCTCCCCCCATCACTATCATGCCATCTTCATCCCCCACCTTTGTCCAAAATTAAATATGAGGACCAAAACACACATTTTTTTAATAACTCAGGGGTATTTTAACAACAAAAAATAGGGACCAATATTTCACCCACTCAAAAGTGTAGGGGTACTTTTACTAAAAAAATTAAATTTAGAGACCAAACTCACATATACTTAAAAATTCAGGGATCAATCCAACAATTTACCCTTTATATTTCATTAAATATATATATATATATATATATATATATATTGGCATTCATGTTGGATAAATGTTAGGATAGTATTTAAAAATGCTTACTTTAGTCTTTCAAATATTTTCAGTCAGGTAATCTAGTAAATATATATGTATATATAAAGAGAGAGAATAGATAAAGAAATAACTGTTTGACAGTTCTGGGGTTCTTTTGGATTGTTGAGTGATTGGTTCATCAACTCAACTGTATGGTTTTCAAGATTGATGATTTCTCTTGATTGTGATCCGTTCTGTTTTGTCTCTACTAGCCCTTGTTCTAACTTTCAAAATATTACAGTTGTCCTAATTGTGTTTCTTTTTAATTTTTTTTTTCTGCTACTTGCAATAGTAGGAATTTACTTGTTATCCAAAACTCTCATCATTCAGATCATTCAAAGGAGCGAGAAAGAGAAGAAAAGAGGTTGATACAATCAAAGGTATATTCTTTTTTTCCCAGCACTTTCTAATTTTATATGCACTCTAATTCAGTAAATAATTTTGTTATTCTTTTCTTGTCTTTTTTTTATATATATATATTTTTATGAGAATATTGGCTTCATGTTGGTTAAATGTCAGTAATAAAGTTTGATCTCATTAGAGAAAGAAATGAGGGTCTTTAAAAAAAAAAAAAAGTTGAGTATTGAAAACGCTCGGCGCTTTTTTTTTTTTTTTTTTTAACAGAAGTCCTTGCCACACTTGTTAACTGATCTCCTTTCTTCTTTGTAATTCTCTAGGGTCCTTTCCACTATCAATCTAACTTTCCTTGAAGAAGAAAAACCATGGCTGAAGTACTTGTGGGAGGTGCTCTTTTCTCTGGCTTCTTTAATGTCTTGTTTGATAGGCTGGCTTCTCAAGAGGTCCTCATTTTCCATCAACGAAAGAAAGGCGTTTCAAAGCTGCTTAAGGAGTTGGAGATCAAGTTGCGGTCGGCTAATAAACTGCTGAATGATGCTGAAGTGAAGCAACTCACAGATGAAGATGTGAAGAAGTGGCTTGATGATGTTAAAGAGGTGGTTTACGAAGCAGATCACGTGATGGACAAAATCAATACCAAAGCTCTGCGGCGCAAGGTGGAAGAAGACAAGCAATCTGGAAGCAAAGCAAGAAAGCTCTTCAAGTTCAGGCCGAAGTTATATAGTGCATTTAACAACACTATAAAATCGGAGATAAAGGAGATCCTTGCTACGTTAGATCTTCTCTTGGGGCGAAAGGATGAGCTTGGTCTGAGAGAAGGTGTTCATCAGAATAGACTTCAAAGATTACCAGCTCCTTTGGTGGACGCTTGTGATGTTTATGGAAGGGATGCTGAGAAATCAACTATCGTTGAGTTATTGTTATCTAATCATAATGGTGGGCGTAAGCTATCCGTGATTCCTATAGTGGGCATGGGTGGTATCGGCAAAACCACTCTTGCTCAACTTGTTTACAATGATAGCAGGGTTCAAGATCATTTTGCCTTGAAAGTGTGGGTAACTGTATCAGAGGAGTTTTGTAATAATCGAAATTTTCACGAACTCACAATTTTCTTGTAAATAAGAAATTTATAGTTCGTATTATGTGTTTATGTGCAATTTTATGAAAATTATGAATATTAATACAAAATTCATGATTTTATCAGTATATGATTGAGTTCTCGGTAAATTAATTACGAGACTTCATGATAGGCCTTTTAAGTAAAAAGGTATGGCGAAATTTCATGAATTCATGATAGTCAAATTTTGACAAGAGAGTCAATGATTGACAAGAAAGTCAATGGTTGACCCGAAAAATCGAAAATGAGGCGGTACGGTTAAATATTTTTCAGTATAAAAATTGTACCGTGTAAAAACCATTTTTACGGATAAAATGGTATGTTTAAGATTCAAAAACCACCATAGAAAATCAAGCACATTAGTTAGGTTATCTTTGGCCAAGAAGTTTGATTGTATAAGAAAATTTTTATACAGTCCATTTCTACACAGATGAATTTTGGACTGCAGTTTAAAATAACAGTACTAAATTGTACTGTGTATTAGTGAAAGCAGTATTTGAAATATCTGTGTTGGATTTAAAGTGGACTACATTAAAGAAAAAGCCAAACAAGGCTTTAAGATGACATCACCTAAGCTTGGAATTATGACATCATCCCATTTTTGATTTATGACATCATAAATGGTGGAAACAACTCACACCTAGCCACCTAGCACCATGCATGGCCGGCCACATGGAGGGTCTTTTGGCAAAATTTTGTGCAATTATTTTTGCTCCAAGGATTTATGAGCAAAAGGTGAACCAAAAAGATTTGCAATGTGATCCAAAACCTCACCTATAAATAGGCCAAGGGGGTGGTCGGTTTTTAGTCCAAAAAAATCAGAAAAAGCAGCCAAATTCTGCCCATTTTCCCTCTCCAAAAATCTGCAATCTCAAGTGGGTGATTGAGTAAAGAAAAAAATTGAGAAACTTAGGGGTTTTGATGTTGTAGTCTTCGGTTTTCCCTAGCAAGTTCAATCAGAAATTTTGACAGTTTTTGGTGTCCATTTTAGGGGCCAACAGCCGGCTGCCAAGGGGGGGTGAGTGAGTGAGAAAATTTGGATTTAAGAGAGCTTAGTTTAGGTGCAAGCAGCCACCAAGAATCAGCCAATTTTGGTGCCAATTGGTGCAACAAAACCGGCCTTGGGTGGTGTCCTAGGAGGAAAAGTTTTGTGAGCCAAACCCTAACCAATTTTTGGAGATAAATCAAGGTAAACTATTCTAGACCTTAATCTCTTTCAATTAAGCATTCAATTTGAAATTTACATGTATTTCAAGTTGAAATTGTAAGAGCATAAGCTCAATTTATTTTGTGCCCAAAGTTAGGAATCTAGGGTTGTGCTTGATCTAGAATTAGGGGTGGTTTGATTTTTATGTGCATGCTTGCTTTAATTTTCTTAATTTGCATACTAAATACTAGTTTATTATATGTCCCCAATCTGCCCTAGTGTTGGTGAATGATAATTTTGTGCTAGGTTGCTAGAATTTAATTAGTATGCTTGTTAGGTTTTGTGCAACCGAAATCATGCAACTTAGTTGATCCAATATCAATTAGGTTTGCATGGTGATGTTAGAAATTGTGATTAAAGAAAATTTACGCTAGAAAATCGCTGCATGTGTGTATTAGGGCTCCCGCGGTGGCTGGTTGAGCTAGATTCCACGTCTAGGACGTAAAACGAATTCTAAACCGAAAAACTGCCAGGCTCGGGTGGATCCTGACCAGTTTTACGGCAAGCCGATTTTGAGGCCTTTAGAGGCCGAATTAGGCAAAACTTAAAACACAAAAGTTGTTCAGAACAGTTTTTCCTAGAGGGCAACGCGGATGGATTTGCAAAATGAGGCTCCAATGGCCTCCGTTTTTACGAAAATCCGAGACTAAACTGCCCAGACCTAGTTTACACGACCAGTGGGTTTCAAATTAAAACTGGTACGAATCCAGCAGAACTGGGTTTTTCTTAAAACATGAAAGTTTTAGAATTTCTCAAGAGCAAGAACTTTCGTGAAGACAAGTTTTTCAAATTCCATTTGGATTTTTAAATACAACCTGAACTATAAAAACTGTGCAGAGAAAAAGAAATTCCTGCACAGGATTTTCTACAAACATACAGAAAAACTGTATTTCTACATCAACATTTCCTGTTTTGACTATGAAAACTATTTCAAAAGCAGTTTTCAGCCTTAAATAGTTTTATAAAGTTTTACTTTGAAAACCTCGAATTTTGAAGTAAAACAAAAGATTTTCTAGCCAATTTTCTAAATTGGATTTAAAAGCTAAAGTGTAAAACAAAGATGACGAGTGGTAACCGGGAAGATACCGAGTTACTAAGCTTAGGCCCAATAATAGGAATAGTAACTTGATACTATTCATACGTACATGAGTTTAATACCCGAGGTTACCTCAAGTAACCTAACAAGTAATGGATCAAGTTTGGTTAACCACAAACTCTAGGGTTACGATTAGTAACCTAGTAATGATCAAGACCGGTGTGGGGGGGGGGGGGGCATATAATTAGAATATTGAACAGGTTACCAATATTTTATAGGATCCTTATCCTATGTTCTTTTTAATAGCAGGAGGTAACCTGCAGTTGCAATCTGAGTTAAGGCAACGAAACCCCAGACATAGTATCTCAGGCAAGTATCGAACCTCACCTGCAGTATGGAAATAGTAAATACTATTTTCAAATGTGCTATGTTATGCTATGCTATTTACACTATATTTTCAAGTGTACATACTATGATATGTGATGCCATGCGATGATATATTCTATGACATGTTATGCCATGTTGATAAGAATGCCATGTTTTTAAAAGTGTCATGGTTTACAAAAATACCATAAATGCCATGTTTTCAAAAGTGTCATGGTTTACAAAAATGCCATAAATGACATGTTTTTCAAGAATGCTATGTTATGGCAAGTGTTAAGTATGATATAACATAGTGACATCATGAAGCATGTTCACTAATGTTAAACCATATGGTAAGATAAATCAGGAAGGTGTCGTACCAACCTCCCGTGATCGAGGAGGCTAGAGGTTTCAGTTGTGACATTTACCTTCCGTGATCGAGAAGGGTCAAGTTATAATTCCCAGAACTGTTAGGGCCTTGCAAACCCTAGCTTTTCTGGAGGCTGCGCGCTTTCGGTACGTACACTATGGGCCCACATGTTGAGACAAGATAAGTTAAAGATTGAGTCTAAAATGAAGCATAAGACTTTCAATCATCATAAATGGTCATGCATAAGTTAATGATGATGACATGTTTTAAGATGATTAAATTTTTGTGAGATTATGTTTGTACTTGCTGAGCGAAAGCTCACTCTTATATTCATATGTAGGTAAAAGCCTGCAATTTAAGTGGTGGGCTATGCAGACGATGCGGCGAGTGAAGGGCGGTGTGGGATACCACTACGCATGATTTTCCGCATTCGATGTTAAGAAATATTTTAATATTCTAAAGTAAATTATGTTTGTTATATGTATAAGTTTGAAGACAAGAAGTATTCTCAGTTTAATATATATATATATGGTGACATATTATTCTCCACAAGATAATTATGTGAATATGTTTTAAAGAAAAAAAAAATTATTCTCAATTTTCAAGTAAGATAAGTACAAGTAAGTATGGTGTCGACCCGGCTTGGGAAGTCGGGGCGTCACAGTTTGGTATCAGAGACGTATCCTGCCAGCCTACTTCACTTCGCCTCACATCGCTTCTGCAACGGCCCAAGTAAGTTATGTTATTTTCTTACGATTAGGATTAGTTAAGATTTTATGTGCGTAGTAAGTATTTTCTTCAACGGCCATGCTGGAGAATGTTGGATACAGGGATGACGTTGGGTGGTGTCTTAGCTTGGTGGCGATAACTAGGTGACGTACGGAAATGATGGGAAAGTTTTATATCTTCCCCAAATGTTATGGTTAGGTACTCCTGTTGTGAAGGAGATACGAACGAGAACATGATGAATTCAGATATGTTCATGTTATGCTTTTATATGGAATGAAGATTATGGTTCTATATAAAAGGCATGATTTCAAGAAACTGAATTTATTTCCTTATTTCCGTACAGAACCATGCCACCAAAGCGTAGAAGAGTACCGACCCAAGACTTGACCTTGCGGCTCAGCTGAATGAGCTAAGGCAGATGATGTTAGCACAACAGCAGGAGATAGGAGGACTTAGAGCTCAGATAGCTCAGCAGAATCAGGGACCTCCAAATGCTGAGGTACCACCAGCACCTATGAATCAGCCTGCTGCACCGGAAATTCCTGATGATGTCCCGGTGATTCCAGAGAACCCCATAGCCCCTGAAGTACCTGTTGCGCCTGCAGCTGTGCCACCAGCACCTCTGGTTCGAACTCCAGAAGAACTTTATGACAGATTTCGGCGAATGAAGGCACCGGAATTCGAGGGGTCCACGAACCCAATCGAGGCTGACAACTGGTTGATTGACCTCCAGGTCGCCCTAAATTTCCTCAGACTCAACGATCAGGAGAAAGTCCTTTGTGCATCATATATGTTACGAAAAGATGCTCGCCTCTGGTGGGAAACAGTTCAGATCCAGCGAGATGTGACTCAGATGACTTGGGAGGACTTTGTGGAGGAATTTAAGGAAAAGTACTTCAATACTGAGGTCATGGAGGCTCAACAAGACGAGTTCGACAAGTTCCGCCAAGGAAATCTGTCAGTAGCCGAAGCTGTCAAAAAGTTTGAGCAGCTAGCACGTCTCTGCCCTCACCTCATCAGTTCCGAAAGGGACAAAGTAAAAGAATGATGAGAATGTTCCGCTCAGATTTAGCAGTAGTAATCAGCAGTGGCCCCCATCCACCACTCACTGTTGCTGAATGTGTCAGCAGGGCAATTCGAGCTGAATATTGGGTGGGTCAGAACAAGGAGCAAAGGGCTAAATTTTTCCAGGAGAAGAGGGAAGAAAAGCCCAGCAAACAGAACAGGCAAGCAAGCCAAACTCCGCAACAGAAAGGTCAAGGAGGACCTTGGGCCAGAACAACAACAACAGGCAGTACGGCAACAACCAGCAGAAGAGAAGTGGAATGCAGGAGGCAGGGGAATCAACAGAATTTTCCCCAAAAGAGAAATACTCCTGATAACAACAATAATCCCACTTGTCAGAAATGTGGGAGAAAGCACCCGGGAGAGTGCCGTGTTGGAACGGTCGCTGTTTTCTTTGTGGCAAGGAAGGCCACTATGCTAGAAGCTGCAATCTTAACCCCCAGAGTCCGCAGAACCAACAGAGAGGACAGGGACCTCAACTTCATGTGGCACAGATGAAGCTCGAGGGACCCGAAATCTCCCAAGGCAGGTTGGAAGCTCCAGAACCGCAAGGACGATTTACGCCTAACAAAGGAGGATGCTCAAGCTGGACCTTCCACAGTGGTGACAGGTCAGCTTCCTTTTGCTCAACAAGATGCTATGTGTTAATTGATTCTGGAGCTACGCATTCTTCACATCGCCTAGATTCGCTAAGAAACTAGGTAGAGCAAGTGATAGGATCGGAAAAACATTTAGGACTGCATTACCCTCCGGGGAGATTCTGTTGTCTGATTATTGGATACGTCATGTTCCAATAATTATATGTGGTAGGGAAATGTATGTCAACCTGATCATCATAGACCTATTGACTACGACGTCATCTTGGGAATGGATTTCTTGGGGAAGTACAACGCAGTATCGACTGTCCACGACGTACTGTTACGTTCAAGCCAATTGGAGCGAGGAGTTTATTTTCAGAGGATCGACTCCAAAACAGCCGAAAATGTTCATTTCTGCGCTGAAGGCTAGGAAATTGTTGGCAGAAGGATGTATGGGATTTCTAGCCAACATAGTGGATAAGACGCTTGAAACCGAGAGCAGACCGGAGGAAGTACCGATAGTCAGAGAATTTATAGAGGTTTTTCCTGAAGAGTTGCCAGGACTGCCACCAGAACGAGAGATTCCTTTAAGATTGAGTTACTTCCTGGATCGCACCAGTATCAAGGCCCGTATAGGATGGCGCCTGCCGAACTTAAGGAACTGCAGATTCAGTTACAGAGCTTTTGGATCGAGGATTCATTCGTCAGAGCTACTCGCCATGGGGAGCTCCAGTTCTGTTTGTTAAAAAGAAGGACGGCACTCTTAGGATGTGCATTGACTATCGGGAATTGAACAAGATAACTATCAAGAACAAGTATCCCTTGCCTCGGATCGACGATCTGTTTGATCAGCTGAGAGGAGCTTCAATTTTCTCGAAGATTGACCTGCGATCCGGATATCACCAGCTTCGAATTAGGGAGGAGACGTTCCCAAGACAGCTTTTCGAACACGATATGGACATTACGAGTTCCTCGTTATGCCATTCGGACTGACAAATGCTCCAGCAGCCTTTATGGACCTGATGAATCGAGTATTCAAGGATTACTTGATAAATTTGTTATTGTCTTTATAGATGATATCTTGATTTATTCAAGATCAAAGGAGGAGCATGAGGAGCATTTAAGGATTGCTTTACGAATTTTAAAGCAAAACCAGCTCTACGCTAAATTCACAAAGTGTGAATTTTGGTTGAAAAAGGTCCATTTCTTAGGACATGTGGTCTCCAAGAAGGCATATCTGTAGATCCGGCCAAGATTGAGGCAGTAAGTGAATGGCCAGCTCCGAAAACGTCACCGAAGTACGTAGTTTCCTCGGCTTGGCGGGCTACTACCGACGTTTTGTTGAAGGATTTGCTAAATTGCAGCGCCGCTCACCGCACTTACACGGAAAGGAAAGAAGTACGAATGGACTGCAAAGTGTGAAGAGCACTTCCAAGAGCTGAAAACAGGCTGACTCGGCTCCGATTCTCATAATTCCGAATGTGGAAGAAGGAAACTTCGTGATATACAGCGATGCTTCTAAAATAGGATTGGGAGCCGTGCTCATGCAAAATGGAAAGGTGATCGCTTATGCTTCACGCCAGCTAAAGGATCATGAGAAGAACTACCCGACGCATGATTTGGAACTTGCGGCGGTAGTATTTGCGCTCAAAATCTGGAGGCACTACCTTTACGGCAGTAAGTGTGAAGTCTACACAGATCATCAGAGTTTGAAGTATATCTTCACACAAAAAGAGCTTAACATGAGGCAAAGAAGATGGCTCGAATTGGTGAAGGATTATGACATAGACATCCGTTACCATCCAGGGAAGGCTAACAAAGTAGCTGATGCCCTTAGTCGGAAGTCGTCTTCCTCGTTGATGTCAATACAGCCATTGACCGAACCTCTTCAGAAGGAGCTAATAGAAGCTGGAATAGAGCTTATTACGGGAAGTTTAGCTGCCCTAACCTTCCAACCTACTATTTAGATGGTATGAAAGAGCGACAAGAAGGAGATGCCTCGTGCTCAGAACAAGGAACGAAGTCCTGGAAGAAAAGGAGTCAGACTTCAACATATCGGATGAGGGCATACTCTATCGGGAAAAATAGATTATGCATCCCTAACGACGACAAGTTGAAGGAACAAATCATGAAGGAAGCTCATGAGACTCCGTATTCCGTTCATCCAGGAGCTACAAGATGTACCAAGACTTGAAGGAAAGTTTTTGGTGGCCCAGAATGAAGAATGACGTCGCTACATTCGTCAGCAATGCCTTACATGTCAAAGGTGAAGGCAGAACACCAACGTCCGGGGGAGAGTTGCAGAAAATTTCCATCCCAGAATGGAAATGGGACCAAGTGACGATGGATTTCGTGGTTGGACTACCCCGAACTTCCAGTGGCAATGATGCTATATGGGTGATTGTTGATCGTTTGACGAAGTCTGCACACTTCATCGCCATCAAGCTTAGCTTTTCGGTGGGAACAGCTGGCGGAACTATACGTCGCGCAGATTGTTCCTACCATGGGATTCCAAAGACAATCATCTCTGATCGTGATGG
>CM046374.1:30314361-30328670 GCA_025413025.1 Ficus hispida
TGTGAAGAAATAGTATATAAAATTTTTTTAACTGTGAGTTTCTGGCAAATTATATTGCGCACTTTGATTATTATATTAATTTGAGGTACACATCTATATCTGCAATACAAAGAACAGTAATTAATATCAAAACCTCATTTCTATCTTCATCTTCTCTGTGATTGATAACATTTCGATATACTATACTAAAACAATATCATGAACTGCACTAAATTCAATGTTATTATCATAAACAATCAATAGTTGGTAGTATATTTTTTCCTTGTGGAATGCTTATTCCAAACAACCAATCCAAAGGATAACACAAACAATTACAAGTTCAAATTGTGACGAGTAAGCGTAAATAGAAGAAATTTTTTCTGGTCTAGTTTTTTGTCTTTCCATTTTAATAAATTTAAATCCTCGCTAATGGATGTCAACTTTTGGTACAATCAGTATCGCATTTTGTAACATCTGTATATATATGCCTACTACATATGGATGACCTTGTGGTAAGAATAATAATAATAATGCTTACTTCGTTAGAAAAACATAATTGAATCACCGGCCTTGAGTTGAATAATATCAAAGCATCATTATGAGAAAATTACCGGAACCTTAAAAGGACATGATATTCTCTTAACTGTTATGCCTTAGAAGGAGTATCTTGCGAGTAACAACAAAAAAATAATATAATTTTCTATGTTATAGATCCGTAATGGTCTTTCACAAGGTTGATGGATGTAGACATTGGACGATACTTTTATGAAAATTAGGTATAAGAGACTTTTTTTTTTTTTTTGGTCATATTTTTAAGTAAATTAAATAGCCAACTTTTTTTTTTCAGAAAAAGGATCTTTCTTTTTTATTTTACCGATGTAACAATGGTATATGACTAAAGTGATACATTGGTCTATCAATAATAAACATTAGTATATCACTATAGACTACTTGTATATCATATTAAGATCAGTAAATTATTTACTTATATGTAATTAATCATTAATTAACAACAAAGTCTATTAGTATGGTATCAAGTACTTCATCGATGAGAAAACATATTCAAATAATAAATCCTGAATTAAGAAAATTTGAGACATTTATTAAAATAACTTTTTAAAAAAAAGGTCATTTTCTTCTATACCCGTACTATTATTGCTCCTTAGGGAAAGGCTCGAAAGTCTCTCTTTTGGTCCCAAACTCTCAAGGGAATGACACCTCTCAATCAACCTAGAAATAGATGGTAAACATGTGATAGCTATTACCTAATGGTTTTGACAGCTGGAAACTACAAAATTGTCAATTGGAACACAAATATTGATTCCTAAAGGGCACTACGTATTACATTAGAACACCATCTATTATTGCATGATGGTCAAGGTTAGTTTGGTAAGCAACCAAACCCATACAAATCTTTCATTTAGGAGAGCTATATATATAAGTGAAATCATATAATTTCATACCAACCAATATTATTCATATTTAAGCTCAACAAACCTTTCTCAAATCCCTCTCTCTCTCTCTCTCTCTCTCTCTCTCTCTCTCTCTCTCTCTCAAAGCCATAATTCTTCCAAAAAAAAAAAAAAAAAAGAAAATGGAAATGACTAGCCACCAAAATCTAAATATCTTAAGGCAGTTCACAAATTCTCAATCACTAAAAAAGGTCACCCAATTGTTTCTCTCAGTTTCTGTGTTCTCCTTGTTCTCTTTTCCCAACATCTTTGCTTCCTTTCCTTCACTCTCTCAACTTTTTGTTTCTCCACATTTCCTTACCAACTTTTCACCCACACCCTTGACAAAAACTTCATGTTCCTTATTTGCAATGGGCTTTCTAGTCGTCCTCGCAAAATACTCGGGTTTGGTTAGATTTTTGTCCTTGACTAGCCATCAAGAGAGCCGCGTTCCACGATGTTATAGAGAGTTCTCATTCAGATTTTCCAATGGAAAAAGAAGTAGAAAATGTTGCTGTCAAAGAAGGAAACGAAGAGGAATTCTCTTTCCACCAACCAAAGAGAAATAGAAGCAGAAGTAGAAATAAAGAGGCAATTACTGAAGGCAAAGAACAAGAGCAAGGAAGCCGGATTATGGCTTCAAAAAGAAGAAGAAGAAGAAGAAGAAGAAAAGGAAGAAAGTTGGTTAGTACATGTGGCAGATTTGTCGAACGATAGCTTTCTTGCGGAACAAGGAACAAACGAAGAAGATGAAGAAGACAACAAAGAAGTACTAGAAGAAGATGAAGAGGAAGAAGAAGAAGTAGAAAATGGAATGCTAAGTACAGAAGAATTAACAAGAAGTTTGATGAGTTCATCAGAAGAAGGAAGGAAGAATTAAGGATCGAAGCGCAAAAGTTGATCATGGCCGTCTAGTAACAATCTCGAATATTCTCATGATATTTTATGTTTGTGAGCTAGTATTCCGTCAATTTTCCAATTTTCCTTTCTAATATATAGTAGTTAGTTGTGTAAATATGTTATCTAGTAAAAACATTTTCCTTCTTAATTTTCTTCCTTTTGGGAACTTGGTTGTAGTTATGTATTATCGTATTTAAGCCTGAATTTGCTTTATAATCAAAGTTTAATTATCTTGATGTCTATGGTGGGGTTTGGTTGATTAATTTGAGCAGAAAGTTTTGATTCAAATTCAAGCTCTAACGAGAAAAAATACTGTAGAAAAAAATGTTCGAATTGTGATTCACCTATTTGCCAATAAACTATATATATTTCTTGATCTATTATGAATAAGTAGTTTTAAAAAATTTTTCAGATCTGTTAGAATATAACACTATATGTTGACCTATCTCTTAAAAACGTTAAGCTTTTGGATAGATTGATAAATTAACAGATCAAATGATTTGGATATGCAACATAAAACATGATAGACTTGAACAATTAATGATGAACATAAAACATTATAATATTTTGAGTGTGTTTTTTTTTTTTTTGGGTAGAAATAATAGCTTGGGTGTTAACGATGGTTGGGACAGAGAACTATACTTGATTCTAAAACCTGGTATATATAAAGTCAACCAATCAGAACCTATTAATATCACATGTTTAGATATATATATATACATATATATATATATAATGGAGTGAGCATTATCGTAGTGGACATAAGGAGGGCCACAAGAAAATGATACCTAACATGGAGCTAAATGATCAAGGGACCGACACTGAGCTATTATTTGTCTGATATATATATATATATATAAATATATATATTTATATATGGAGCTAAAAAGTTGAGTCTAATAATTCTCATCCCCAGCCACCCCCCCTTGACCTTCTGGCTATAAGGAATAGGATCAAACTTGAAAAAGGCTTTAGAAAATGGTTTAAAACAGCTTCAATAGAAAATGTTGTAGAACTCAAAGTTGTGCTTTTAAGATTTTATACCTAGTAAATCTTGTGAGTTTTGTGAGGTTAACAAATTAGGATTAACTCGGAAATTTTATATTTCATGCACAAGAAGATTTTGATAAGTCACATTTTTTAATAGTCTCCATTAGCTGTAGAAATAAATATAAGTATATATCTATATCTATAATCTATAATTAAATTGAAAAGAAGAGGTTGTATGTTAATTATTTACTCTCTCACAATTCAATATTCAAACTTTTGGTTAAGTTATTTTGTTTTATGGTGATTTTTTTTTTTTTTTTTTGAAGAATCATTGTATTTTATTATAAGAAAATGCAACCCCAACATTTTCCAAATTTCTTACAAACCCATAATATTAAAAGAGTTACAACCAACCTCCTGTTTTAAAAAATAAATACTAAAAATTTAACTATTTAGTTTAGTCTAAAAGTGTAGATGTGTCTAAGTAATTTATTATGAACCTAGAAATATTAAAATGGTTAGAATAAAGCTCCTGTACGTGTAGTGGTTTTAATTAGTGCTAGTTTAATAGCATTTGCTATGCACATGATTCGACCTATTTGAAAAAAATTATATAAATAAGAAAAAAAATATATAAAGAAAAAATAGACAAAAAAACAACAAAATACCTAAGATGAAAAAAGAATGCATGAAAAATATTTTTTAAAAACTAAAATATTAAGAATAGACCAATATAAAAAAAAGATTAAAATGTTATAAATATATTTTTTTTCAAAATATATATATATATAAACTAAATATTTATACAATAAAAAAATCTTTTTTTTTTTTTCTCTTCTCTCTCTCTCTCCCCCTCCCTTCCCCTCCGCCGCCCCCGACCCCCCCTCCGTGTGTCCGCAGCAAAAAGAAACCATTGATGTTACTTTCTGTAACTTTCTTTGTTTGTCATATCATCACTTCCTTATTACACTTGGCAGTTTTTACTAAGCTCCAAAGTGGTCTGTAACTTTTTTTCTTTTTTTGGATTATTTAACTTACATTAGATATGCCGGCCGGTTAAAGATCAAATTTTTAAGTTAAAATTAATTAATTTTTTAAAAATTAAATATAAAATTTTATTAATTTTTAAAAAATATATAAAAATATAATTTAATTAAAATTAAACTCAAACGTGAAATAAAGCCTTAAATTTAATATAACTCTTGAGGGTGAAACAAATATCTTCAGGACTTCATATTACTTTTGTTAAAAACTGAAGCTGAAAGGGACGGATATAGTTATTTATTCATAGTGTACGGCTCCTAGGCCTCAAGAGTGAATGAACACTTTACACTTGTGTGGTTGAAAAATCAGAAGCTTTCATTTTGCACCACCCAATTAATGCAAGATTAAATATTCACATCACAAAGAAAGTTCTCTTCAATAAGGGTCTCCTCAGTACTGGAAAATCATTTTCAACATGGAAAGAGACATGTTTGATTTTCTTACTGGCTAGGTGCCCACCAAACACGCATATGAGTCAATTAAACAAATTAGAGATATTTGCACAGCACCGACCTTTGATGTCTTTGAGTGAAAACAAAAAAAACGCCTCTAAATGGATAGACAGAGTGATTGAGAACTCGTTTTTTTTTTTTTTTTTTACCTAAAAACATAACTTTTGACACTTATTTTCGTAATTCATCCTCCTAAAATTTTCAAGTTACAATATTTAATTTAAATTTTTTATTAAAAAAAATTAGTTTCAACTATATACCACAAAATTTGACATATAGATGTCAAAACTTAAAATGTAAATAGCTCAATAAAACAACCATGCTATTATGAAAAATTCATGATCTTGTAAACCATAAATTTAATAAGTCGCAAAACTATTTTAATTTAAAATTTTGTTTAATTTCACTGTCACTCAAAATTTAAAAAAAAAATCTGGGTCCACCATTGTCTATTTTATCTTGGGGTGTTTTCAAATATATGAAAGTGAAGGGATGACACCCTGGATCCCTTTAGGTTAAATATAAAATAAAAAAAAATAAAAGGTCATATCCCAATTTGTTATACGAAATCCAAATCACCACCAAGTGAAAATTAAAGTGTTCATGTAAAGATTAGAAGAATATAAATAAGATAGGTATAATAAACACGTTAGGCTGATTTACATGACGGAATGAAATGTGACATATGCGTGAGCCATGATTGAGCAATTTCTGATTGAATCATTCTAACCTTGAGATGGACAAGGGAAAGGAAGAAGGCTAAGAGATGGTTCAATCTTTGGTTTCAATAATGGAGTTTTTGCTATCAATTATAATGAAGTGGGGTCTATGTGCATTGAATAGTTAGCCACTTAGAAGCAGAACCTAAAAGTTTGATTTTGCAAAGTGTGAGAGAGTCAGGATTTCGTGAAGAATATTGTACTACAAACACTGAGACACATGAGTAACGCCTACAGCTTTTCAATAATTTTTATGGGACCCCAGATAAGATATGATAAACTTTAACAGCTTTTGGAAGCTATTCCTAGATGATCTGAATCAATAACGTGACCCAAAATCATAAACAAGAAGATGATCTAGAACCCAGCCTATTGATTGAAGTTTGAGAGACTTAGAATCTGCCACCTCTCCATCAGGATTGGAATGTTATCCGTAGACAGTTTCCGCTGGCTTCTACCAAAATGGTCATCAGTAGTCTTATTATGGAAATGTCATATATATGTTAGATTGTGATTTGTCTCACATCGCTAAGTTATTAGATTGTTATTATGTTTATACATGTAGATTGAGTAGCAATTCACCTTGAGTTTGTTAACGGGGACAAGTTTTACCCAAGACTATTAGAGCCAAATTTTATTAGAGATTTTGCGTTTCGACTCTAGCCCCTTTGCATGGCACGTTAGGTGTGAGAGGGGGTGTTAGATTATGATTTTTTTTCCCATATCATTAAAATATTAGACTGTTGTGATGTTTATATATGAATTGGGTGCACTTTCCCCTTGAGCTAATTTTTAGAGATGATTTTCACCTAAGCCTATTTAACAAAACAACTAACTAATTAATGAGTACTACTTGGAACTTATAATGATTAAGTCTCTAAGCTCTTATTTGAAGTAAACATTTGGTTTGTGTTTTTACAATCCAAACACTTTTTTTTTTTTTTTACTTTTTTCAAAATATGGACTACATTCAATTTTTTTTTAATCTAAATTTCGAATTTTTCTATTTCGAATCTATGTTCCAAATAAAAGTTAAGTTTAATATTATTGAGTCATCGATGTGTACTTGTACCTTAATTTGCTTCATATATTATATATGTTGCATGTTTATCCACATATAATACCCATTTCAAGTAAATCAACTATGCAGCTCTTGTGTAAATCAAGCTAGCTTATCAACACCGTCTTCGACATTAAGAACTCAAGAAACATTTCTGCTAATTATTACATTTCCTTGTTCAATAACTAAGGGTGATCCTTTAACTGCATGGTCTAGGAACCAAATAATTTCTTATTTAAGTTACACAAAGACTGCACCAATATTTGTGAAACTATTCTGCACAAGGAGGAATTAAGTAAATTTTTTTTTTTTTTTTTTTTTTTTTTGCCAAGGTCTTTTATGTGGGTTGGTAAGGCGCTCGTTCTTCTCACTAAATATTTGGGTTCAAATCATCACCACCGCGTTGATCGGGATATATGAGCAATTCACTTCGTGAGATATTCATATATCATGCAAGGGATATCCACCTCCGTGATATTGTCTGAGCATTATAACATCTATTCTTATAACTCATTTATTTTATCTAAAAAAAAAAAGTATATATTTTTTTATTAAAGAGAGGAAAAGAAATTAAACAAAAAAGAAAAATTGTTTATGCATTTTTCACTCATATCGTTGCTTGTAGGGGTGTCAATTCGTGTCTCGTGTCGTGTTCGTGTCGTGTTTGAGTCGTGTCGAATTTTTTCTATACCAACCCGAACACGACCCGTGACACGAATACGACACGAAACTGTGACACGAACACGACACGAACTCGTAACGGGATGACACGAACACGACACGAACTTGACCCGCGACACGAACTTGACCCGCGACACGAAACTGACCCGCTACACGACCTTGATCCGAAATTGACCCGAAATTGACCCGAACTTGACACGAAAAGTGACACGAAATTGACACGAATTTTTGCGGGTCTACATGAACACGACACGAATTTTTTCGTGTCAAATTTTCCCAACCCAGACACGACCCGCCCCCAATTTTTCTCAACCCGAACCCGTCAAATTCGTGTCGTGTTCGTGTCGTATCGTCGTGTCGCGACCCGTATTACCACCCCTAGTTGCTTGTTTCTTTAACACAGCCTGCTTAAGCCGATCATGCCGGGATGTGACCTCAGAAAGAACAAGTGATTTTACCTCCATTTTTCCTCTTTCTGATCTTATCCTTCAATTTCATCGATTGGATCAAAAAAATATATTTTTTTTGTTTTGTTCTTCCATTTCTCCGTCACTCTCGTCAAAGATTGAACTAAATTTACTCTTCTAACCTCCCTCTTCTCCATCACTTTTGTCATATATAGGATGGATCAAAATCATTTTTTTCACATTATTTGTTGTCACTTTCATCAAACGTGGATTGGAATCAAATTTTCACTTTTTCGACATGAAATTCTCTTATTTCTATTTTATTAATTATTATTGTATAAGAAATTCCAATTTATTTTGCCTCGTGTTTCTTACGAAACTGAGTCAATTATGCTACACCATCGAGTGTGGTAGTCTAGCCGTCATAGATTATTGTGATGAGTCAAAAGTCAAATATTTGAGTGTTGAGTGACCATAATCTTAATTAGTGAATTATTATTTTTTACCAGTCTAGTACTTGATAGAGAATGCATGAGACCATGCCTCCCATATATTCTTACTTTAGAACATTTGGATGGGCTAACGTAACACGCTCCTCCTCTGGGAATAGAGCCTGATTGTATAGCCTTGAACAAATATTTCATATAAATGTCTGGAGAGCCCCTTTCATAATGCCCAGAAAATATGCTAATATTTATTGTCTCATTCCCAAACTTTTCTTTTTTATGGAAAAAAAAAAAAAAAAAAAAAAAGTCTCTTGCGATGCGTTATATATTTATTTTCTTTTCATTACTGTAAGAAGAACAATCCGTATAGCCATATCATAGGAACGGATTGAAATTCATAAAATCTTTATCAGCATGTACATATGTTAAAGTTCTTGTGTTTTATCATTCTTGACTAAGGAAATTTATGCTTTTCAAATTAAGCACTAGTCTCAAATTATGTTCAACTCTTTTCATTTCATTATAAGTATTGGTTTTGAATTTTGTTATGTCATATTGTTTTCATTATTAAGATTTTTTTTTTTTTTTTCCTCTCTTCATAATTGCATTATTCAATTAGAAAGAAAGTGACGAGAAAAGACTTAAGCATTGTTAGAGTTTCCTTGAATTAATTTTTTATGTCAAATCATCACCAAATCAGCTTCGGTATATATATATGCTGTTTATTAATTAGTTTCTTTATTTCTTATTAAGTTGATAGAAAATAGTATAAAGGGGTGTGACAAAAGGTCAGAGGAAAAAGAATAGGGTGAGCAACGTATTTTTTCAAAGGCTTTTTTTAATAATTATCTAGCCCTAACGAAAAAAGAATTTTTATTTAGCTCTAATTTTGATTATTTTCTTTGACATCACTGTTATGACAGATTATTTCATTAATCGATTGTTTGTGCATGACCAATAACATCAATACTAGTTATGAAATATTTTCTTTCGAAAAGTGCTAAAAAAAGAAATAACTTTTTTTTTTCTTTCAACTTGAAATATAACAAAATTAACTGTTGAAGTACTCGACTTTAAATTTTAATACCAGAAAAACAATTGCATTTTTTGAACAGGAAAAATAGTACTATTAGATGTTAGCTATATTTATGATGTCATGTCATATTTTGTTAGCTTTCAAGCGAACCTTCACATAAATCCCTCTCTGTTCATCCATCTATTAGCCAACGCTTTTTCTTTTTTTTTTTTAAAGGTTTTTAGTTTTTAGTTTTTTTTTTTTTTTTTTTTTGTTTTTTTTAACAAATGAGTTAATGGTCTCACTCATATAGATGACAAATTTGCTTTACAAAAATAACACTCACTAGAAGAATAAAGTCCTCAGTCGATATGAAAAAAAAAAAAATTATCTAAGTAACCTTTTTTTTTTCATCTATTAATTAACATGACACAAGTTTCTTATTATTGACCAACATAACACAAAACTTAGTTAACTTTAGTTTAAATTCATGTTGTATTAGTCCAATTTTATTTTTTTTTTTTAATCATATTGATACAATAGTCTCTAAATTTGTATCATTCAAGTGCTTTCTCCTACGAAAATTAAGGGTAACTATTTTGCAAAATGCTTATTGGAAAACTATTTTTGCATGATAAGAAATTAATAAAAGAATTTTCAATAATAAAAAAAATTATTCTCATCTATTATAGATAATTCCCACTTTACCGTGAACTTTAAAAACCCTCATTTTATCCCATGAATTTTGAATTAGTCCTTTTTAATCGCCTCTGTTAGAATTTAAGTTGAAAACATACCAAAAGCGGGGGAGGGGGATTAAGAGTGGTCATGTGGTCTTTTTTCTGTTTGTTTTTAAAAAAAATCTAAACAAAAGAGATTTATTGAGATTAATTAACCTCTTTTGCCAAATGTATTTAACAGAATTTCTGACATAAAGAGTTAAAGAGGTCTAATTTAAGCTTACATTTGGTATACATTTAGAATGAAATTTTTTGTTTAAAGTTAGCTGACTTTTTAAAAACTAGTTATAATTTTTTATCGATATTTCAAAAAAAAAAAAAAACTAAGATAAAAACTTTAGGCTTAAATCTTGAAACCAAACCACTTTAAGTTCAGGAGATAAAAAGAGAGTTTTTATAATTAAGAATAAAATGGGACTAACTTAAAAGGAGACATAAGATTAAGCCCAAAAAGAAAAAAAAAAAAAAAAAAAAATCGATTGTACGTTTCTCAACAAAGTATTTTACGGTTAAACGAAGGCCTTTTATTTTTTTTAAATCAATCAAAATGATAAAAGAAATTCTTTGTTAGTTTATTAACTTAGCAATGCCTCATTGCCTACGACGTATACAACAACACAACCACATGAAAAAAGAGTGAGGACAGAATTTAGTCTCAAATGCAACTTAGCTTTGATTAAAAGAATTCACTCTCAAGGATGATTTCCAAGAGATTCTTAGTTGTGCTCTCTGGTTTGTTGAATTTCAACCTTGCTTATAAAGCATTTTTCGCAGACAGACCCATCATATCATGCCTACTTTGAAATAAGAAATATACTTCGAATATCCAAAGATGTTATAAGTACATTCCACCTTGAATTTTGGATGGTATGTACTCCGTCGACAAGAACGACAACACTCGCGCAGACAATGCTTCTATCTCAAATTTCACTCCTCTTTGCAGCATCAACTCTAGCTCCAATCTTTGAGGAAAAAAAATATTCCACGTTACGACTATTTAAGCCACTCATACCAGGACGGAACTTCAGAAAGCGCATGCGAGTTTTACCTCCATTTCGGCACTTCTCTTTGTAGGTAGCATCTAAGTAAGATGGCCTTAATTTTCCCCTTGTCTGATAGTGATACAAATCATTATTAGTTAAGATCAACTACAATAAATCCCTTACGAGAGAACGAAATAATTTCCTACCTTCTGATGTCAAAGGAAGAAGACACTGGTTTGGAAGACCGTACTTATCAGAATCCGAAGGAAAAGCTCCAAGCCAGTTCATCTCTGGGACCCTCAAAAGCTTTGCATCATATGCCATTTGCTTACATAACAGAAGACTAGGTCAAAATTTGGATACAAGCCAAGGATGATACCAAGTGAAAAAGGGAAAGAACCGACTCATTTTCGTACCCCTCAATTTTCAGTATTTTGCTCTAGTAGTTAGTATAGGGGTCATATACGTATATCTTAACTCTAAATTAAAAAAAATTAGGATAGTGTGATGAAAATGCCTAACCATAGAACCGAATCGGTATGTGGAGAGGATGTCAAAACCGTAAGGATCACAGTCTACCAAGCAATAGGTGGGGAGACGCAAAGTGTCGATAAGAAGGCGCAAAAACCTGGTCAACATTAGAGCAGCTGAAAACAAGTTAATAGACAAGAAGTATCGAGAAACATTATACATTTTTGTTTCATTAAGAAAATACTAGGGACTTTCTACCTCCTTGTGGGAATATCTGGATACCCTCTTCCCTATTAACAAAATAAGATGCAGTGAGCACATATTTAAGCCTGTTTAAGTACTTACAAGACTTAAAACGCATACTTACTGTAATAACAATGCAACGGTTTTTGTTGCAGAACTGATCATTTGCCAATCGTTCAAACACTACGTGGAGATTAAACAATACAGGTTTAATTGATAGAAATGAACCTGGAAATCACAGTATCACGGTTGCGAATAAAAGATGCACCTGTTTCTTTCTCCACAACAAGAATGTACTGAGCAACACTAACTATATCTGCAGGCTTAGAGTTAAAGGTAAACCTCCATAAAAATTTGAGCAAATTCATCATAAGAGACATCATACCAGAAAATATTACATGTCAATAAAGAACTATTAGCCTTTGAAATAAGTTGTTAAGTAAACCACGTTTTGCGGTTGTCCGGATACCTTTAACTTCTTCAACATATACTGGAATAGGGTGAGCCTGTAAGTCGCCAAATGCAGATATTTAACTAAAATACAGAGGAGGAGAAAAATATGCCATCAGATCAAAAGTAATATCCTCCATTCTTACAATGCTAGGCCTGTTTATGCAATCAAACTTCTTTTCGGATTCTGAGAATCTTAGCCATCCCATTACCAACCTACAACAAGATATAGGTCAGTAAAACATTAAGAGTTTTTGTTTCTTCCCTTTTTTTTTCAAAATAATTTAGTTAGTATTGAGAGTAGTCTTTTCTAACTATGCACTCTCATGTGGTTCTGCTTGCAATTCATTTCACTGGCTAGGAGGAAAGTAAATTAACTAGAGAAGAAAAAATACAGAATTACATATTGACAGAACAAGAAAACAGACATCCAAATATGAAAATTGACTGAAATTAACAATTTCAAACAAAACGAAACAGAAATATGTAAACTTATCCCATAACGTGAGCTCCAGTACACACCCTTTTCCAACAGAAACCTGTCATGAGGATGAAACATGAAGTATCTCAGTATGTAACGTTTAAAGTTTGTTTATGCAAGCAGGTGCAGCCCAAGAAGTGTCAACAAAATAACTTGAACCATTGGAAAGCACAATTTTACTTCTCTCTACCATCGTCCACGCAGGAATATAAAATTAACACACATAGTGAATAGATGCTGCATTAACTTCAGCAACAAAGTTCACAAATTCCTATGAAAAATGGCAAAAAGTAATCAGGAAGGTCCCTAGCTCGGTTAGTCATCCTTTTGCCGGAGAGAACTAGTCTTGGATATATAAACAATTCATCTCATCACTGTAAGGTATACTCACCACATTTAAATTGTGCCTACTACAATGCAGAAGTATGCATATGTCATGATTGCCCGGTCCACAACCGACTGCTCTGCAACTCAAAACAAGCAGAGAAACATTACTACAAGAACCCAAAGGACATTAATTGAAAGTCCGTGTCAACATCTTCCATATAGACAAACGCAAACTTTTTCAACTTTTCAAATAATCATCTCTATCTTCTAAGGTATAGCAAACATTTCCAACACCGAAACCGAAAAACAAACAGAAATAACCTGAAAATACAGCAGGGTGCATGTAATATATATCTCTTTTGGACCCATGTTTGTTTGCTTGCAGAAGTTTCTGGACAATCAATAGAACCCTCAGCAGAACATCTGAAACGGGGACCAAGCAGAACACATTATATAAGATCCAAAGAACGTACATATTCATAGAATTCTATTTCTTTCTTTTCACCAGAATAAAAAGATTGCAAGAATAGAGTATGGCATACCCAGATAATCCAAAAGGTTATAAAATTTACAACCAAAACTTATATATATACACACACATATCACAGAACTCTTCTTTTTGTTTGGTGTTAATTACTGTTTTATAGCCTGCATTAAGCTTATTCAAAACCATATCATGCAATATGTATATTTCTAAACACAGTACCTATAATTGTAACTCAATATCAAATCTATAGCTTCTCTTGGTTAACTAGTTTTAACACTTAATTAACGACTTGACATCATCAACTTGTTCATTAACTTGCCAAGGTACATCCGAACTAGTGTATTCATCATTTAACTAGTCAAAAACGCTGCGAAATTGAAATTGAAATCGAACACGATGTCGAGAATATCCAAATTACAAGCTACATATTTTTAATAAGTTTAAAATACAAGGTGTAGAAAAGCAAATAAACAATTAAATGCAAGATCGGAACTTGTTTATCACCAATCAAACACAACCCACCAATTCTACGCACATGGGTCTCCCTCTGAAAAGTAAGAATAACCCTCCCTTTGGGCAAATCATAGCTACAACAGCTGCATATACAACAACAAAACAAGCGTTCTCTAAAGTTATCAAATACTGTAAATAACAGCTATATATACATACATATATACATATATATATATATATAGTTCAGCTTGTGATTCTGATTTCTACTATGATCAACATTTTCCCATAATTGACGTTCTACTATGATCAACATTTTCCCATAATTGACGAAAAATAAGGGGGGGGAAAATGAATTAGACGAGAAAGGATCGAACCAGAGAGCGTTGGAATTTGTGCAGTAGTTACTGAAGCGATCAATGGAGATAACAGGAGATCGGCCATTGCTGAGATTTTCGACCAGAGCTCGAGTAAATTCTGACAAAAACGAGAAAAATTGAAATTGAAATTTCACAAACAAAAATTAAAAGAAC